>CAUYON010162103.1:0-15900 GCA_963573935.1 Arctocebus calabarensis | reverse complement strand
TTAAGTTCCCTAATTGACTGCTTCATTTCCCTCATCTCTGCCGTATCCTTTTTATATTCTTCTCTTAATTGATTCTGTTTTTGGATTTCTTTTTCCACTTTATCAGCATTTTCCTTCATTTCTTTCTTCATTTCCTTGATTGTTTTCATCATCTGTATTCTAAATTCCCTTTCTGACATTTCTATCATTTCCTTATAGGTGGAATCCTCTACAGTATCTACCTCACAGTCCCTAGGGGGGGTTGCTCTGGACTGGTTTTTCATGATGCCAGGAGTTTTCTGCTGGTTCTTCCTCATGATTTCTTTTATCTGTTTCCTTGTCCTAATTTTCCTTTCACTTTCTCCTGCTCTTTCAATTGCCGTGCTTCTGGACTAGGGTTTTGATGAGTCATTTTGATACAGGACCAGAGGATGAGAAGCTTGAAGAGCAAGAAAGGAAAAAAGAAAGAAAGGGAGAAAAATAAAAAGAAAGAAAGAAAGAAAAGAAAAAGGAGGAAGGAGAAGGGGTGGTTAGAAGCAACTTTTTTTTTAAATAATTTTATTGAATCATAATTATTTACATTGGTGCAATCATAGGGCACGATTCATATACATTCAGAAATATTTTGATCGTACTGTTACAGATAGCCTTCATGGCATTTTCTTGATCGCTATATAAAAACATTGATACTCTACCTTTAATAAGTTTCACCAGTACCCTGCTAAGACGCACCGTAGGTGTGTTCCCACTAATTGCCCTCCCTCTACCCATCCTCCCTCCTTCCCTCCCCTCCCATTCCCTGTATTCCTGTGCTATAATTGGGTTTTAGCCTTCATATTAGGGCTGAGTACATTGGATAATTTTTATTAAATCACAACTGCATACATTAGTGCAATCCAGGGGTACAATGTGCTGGTTTCATATACAATCTGAAGTGTTTTCATCAAACTGTTTAACATACCTTTCATGGCATTTTATTGGTTATTGTATGAAGACATTTGTATTCTGCATTTAGTAAGTTTCACCTGTGCCCTTCTAAGATGCACCATACTTGTGGCCCCACCAAATTGCCCTCTCCTCCCCTCCCTTCCCATATTCTTGTGCTATAGTTGGGTTTTAGCCTTCATATGAAACCTTTGAATTTGCTTCATAGTAGGGCTGAGTACATTGGATACTTTTTCTTCCATTCTTGAGATACTTTACTAAGAAGAACATGTTCCAGCTCCATCCATGTAAATATGAAGGAGGTAGTCTACATCTTTCTTTAAAGCTGCATAGTATTCCGTGGTATACATGTACTACAATTTGTTAATCCATTCATGGGTCAATGGGCACTTGGGCTTCTTCCATGACTTAGAGATTATGAGTTGGGCTGCAATAAACAATCTGGTACAGAAAAAAAAAAAAAGATCCATTCAAACCTCTTTTTCTTTTTTCCTTAAGTCACTCACATCTCATAATACCCCTATGAATATCCCTATTCCCTGTTGATAAGACAGGTTTTGTTTTACAGATGAGGAAACCGTGAGGTTATATAGTTTATTCAATGATTTAGCTCGAGGTAGCAGCAAAGGTATCATTAGAGCACAGGCATTTGTGAAGCAAAATACGACACTTAAATTATGTGCAAGGCACTGTACTTAGAATTTTCCTAACATACTTTGCCATCCTAGGTAGGGTTATTTCAAGAATTAAATAGCCTGGTTTCTCAATGGCTATCTATCTAGGGTTATTACAAGAGTAAAATACATTAATTAATATACTTCATTACTCTTTATACTACTTTATAACACTGTATAAATTAATACACATAATTCTTGTAAGAGAGGCTTATTACAAAGAGGCGGGTATTTCCCCAGTTTTAGAAACAAGAAAACTGAGGCTCAGAGATGAAACATGGCCAAGTTAAAGAGTCGTAAATTGGTCGAGATGAGGTTCGAACCTGGTTTTCCAAAGCCACATTTCCACTCCCCTACACACTTCTGCAAGCCATCTGTGTTTTCCACAGCTGTATTCCACTATTGAGCACAGTGCCTGTCACATCGTGGGCACATGGTACTTTTGGGACACGACTGAGTGATAAATAGAACGTGTTCATTGGGGACTAGCAAGGAGGGCAAGAAGAAGAACATTTGACTCACTCTCAGTTTCGTATCAAAGAAATGCTTATCCCTTGGTCAAGGGAATACTGCAGTCTTTTTCTTTGAGGAGGTTTTTCCTTTCTACTTTCCTTCCTAGGAAAGGGTTGTTTTTCTCTTGATTATGAAAGCCACTGCCCAGAGAAGGTATCCCATGGTCTCAAGCTTGGAAGAAGAGTAGGAATTAGCCAGAAGAAGAAGGAGGAAATAATCTTTCCAATACCAGAAAGTGACAGGCTATTGTTCCAATGATAAAGGTAGAAATCCAGACCATGGGAGTGAAATGCCTCCAAATATAAGATTAAAGAAAAAGCAAGGGAAGTAATACTGAAAATATTTCTGAGTGTTTTCTTCAGGATCCATAACTGTGACTTTGCACAAAGTGCTTCTCTGGGCCCAGCTGCTTTGTACTTGGAATGTCTCTGACTCTGCCCTTACTCCAAATGTACTTATCTAAAACACCATTGCCCATTGTCTCATCTAGTTAAAGTCTCAGAGTAGAGCTCAAATGCAAAATGCCTTTGCTTATTCATTTCCTCATTCATTTATTCCTTATTCATTTATAGATGGCCATCTGCTAATGCATAACTTCAGCTTTGATTGAGTTGGA
Source organism: Arctocebus calabarensis (assembly GCA_963573935.1). Taxonomy (NCBI): domain Eukaryota; kingdom Metazoa; phylum Chordata; class Mammalia; order Primates; family Lorisidae; genus Arctocebus; species Arctocebus calabarensis. The sequence goes on along the minus strand of CAUYON010162103.1, from coordinate 13,173 downwards.
CTCTTAGTTACTCAGCAAATATTGATCGAATAGCTATTATGTGTAAGGTGGGGGGACACGTTTAGCTTTCCATTAGATGGCAGAGAAAACCTGTTGCCATATGAGGTTCCCCAGACTGAGTTCCAGTCCTTGGTTCTAGTCCCCACCTCTGTTATCAAAGACTGTGTGATCTTAGTTTGGACATCTATAAATTTAAGTTATTTACTGGATCTTGGCTGCTGACTGGTACTGGTACCTGGCCTGTTAGGAAATGGCTGCACAGCAAGAGGTGAGCAGTGAGCACGCAAAGCTTCATTTGTGTTTACAGCCGCTCCCCATCACTCACATCACATCCTGAGCTCCACCGACCTGTCAGCGGAGGCATTCAATTCTCACAGGAGCACGAACTCTACTGTAAATGGTGCAAATCAGGGATCCAGCAGGTTAGGTGCTCCTGATAAGAGTCTAATGCCTGATGATCTCAGGTGGAGGAATAATGGGCTGGAATCATCCTGAAACCACCCTTCCTGCCCCAGTTCACGGCAAAAGTGTCTTCCAGGAAACCGGCCCCTGGTGCCCAAACATTGGGGACTACAGCCTTAGGGAATACCTTTGGGATGTTTGACAGTGGTGTATGGTTCCATTAAAGTGATTGAGGGTTGCTACTGGCGTTTAGTGCCCAGGGACCAGAGTCAGATACCATGCAATGTGGGGTTCAGTTCCCCACTGCAAGAACATATTCCGCCAAGACTGAAACTGTGTCTCCGCTGAGAAACAGTGATTAAAATCGCCCCCAGCTTTAGTATTCCCTAATTCCAAGACCATATTAAATGCTAGTAGTCTGTGCAATGCATGCTAGCAAAGAAGTTACTAAAATGCCATTCATTTTGTAGCCTGTTTTCTATTAATTATCCTAGATAATTTGTAAAGCAGTAGCTTGAATGCCACATGGAAAGTTAATTCTGCTAATGAATTCAGCAACTGCATATTCCCTGGCTTCTCATCCCAAGCTTGTCTTCATGCTACTTTAGCTCATACTAAAGAGCCATATATTTGGTAAATTTGCCTTCACACCCCTGGGTTTCTCTTATTACAGAAGAGCTATCTGCTCCCAACTTAGTGCTGACGAATTATTTCATTTTGCTGTTAAAGATAATTGTCAATAAGAATAATGAAAATGACTCCCAGATATTCTAGTAATTTAAACCATCATGAGCCCGAGCCTCGTGATGGCATGAGGCCGCTGGCAGTACCATCCCCGGCCAGCTCTTGCTATTCAGAAAGCATTCCATCCGGAACGGGTCCATTTGGGGCCCTCCGTGCCTTGTGCGATTATAGGGTTCCAAAACTTGTCTCATAGACAATATGATCTATTTTTAAAACACGGACATGAACAAAAATGTTGTTACTGACCAAATCAAAGTTTCAAAATCTTTCTCCCAAGTCACTTGGTTCAAGCAACCTGCTCATCCCACATTTGGGAGTGGGGCTAGGACTGCTGTTCTGGGGGTTTCTCTCCCTCGTGTTTTAAGAGTCCTTGTCTCACTTCCTTGTTTTCTCTGGACTGGAGGATCCATTAGCATCGCCACGTGACATTTGGTCCAGGTGGGACAGACTCCCTTACCACAACCAGATCTCAATGATGTTTGGAGGCACCGCAAGTCCAGCTTCAGGTGACAGATGGTGACCGATCCTGATCATCCATGACAAGTCTGTTCACCCATTTTCCAGCCTCTCTTTGCAAGGATAATCTGCTGTTAGTTAGTTCTGGCCCACGAGAGCCAAGGGAGTTCTTCCAGAGGGGTTTCTGGAGAAGCTTCTCTTTATCTGAAGCAAGCAAACAAAAGTAGGGGACAGGTGACGCTCCACCTTTCCCTTTGAATGTGGATGTCATGCTTGGAGACGCAGCAGTTGTTTTGTGAGCAGTAGGTGTTGCAGAAGGATGTAAATAGCCTGGTTTCTCGAGGGCATCTTTCAGCAACTGTGTAGACTGCCTGCCCAACACAAGACTGCTTAGATCATGGAAAAACGTCAAACTTTATTTGCCCATGTCAGGATAGTAAAATTTTCTGTTATTTACAATTACAAATCTTACCGATCAACTGTTTTTATGCCTAGTGCAAAATGCAACTCTGAGGATCTTGGACATTTTAGCATGAGAATATTGCTAATAGCAGCATAGGGCGATGACCTTTAATATTTTAAGTCATTTTTTATGTATGAACCTTTCCTTCCTTCTCCAGCTGATGGCGATTTGGGAGCATCAAGCATATTTAGGCAATGTGGGGGCTGCCATCACCCCAGATGTGTTTCAGGGAGCAAAACCAAGTGTTATGTGATGAGAACGTAAAAATGTCAGGCCTGATGTCTCCAGGGTATCATTTCCATAAGAAAATGGCACAACTGGGATAACAAGAGAAAACACATATTTGCTGGATTTAATTTAATATGGGGATACGGTTGTGAGTTCGACGGTGTACGTGTCACATTATTCAAATGACTGGGGAGTGTTAGAATGGGGCTTCCCAATGGAAATAATACACATTTTTATTTCTGGATTTGAAACTATACTGGAAAAAGCGATGGACTAACATTTCCAAATCCTATTTGCACATCATAATTTTGCTTAGTCTCTCTAAGCAATTTTGCTTTGTCTTCTCTACTTTATAGAATTATTATAGACACCAAGGGAGATGAAATGTATAAAATTCTATTTTCTAGCATATTTTCTATGCCCCTCAACATCATCACAACCATATCAATTCAAGTTTTATAAAATTCATGTGATCATTGTTGCCATTTTAACAATTTGACTTTGAAGACAACCTCTGGTTTATTTCCACTTTGGTAAACCCCTTCCAGGGTGGGTGAGCTACCATGAGATGGATGTGGATGTTTTGGGCTTGAAGAATTCTGACTTTCCACGTACTCGCCTGATGAAGCCAATCGTTGGTATTTTTCTGCACCCTATCATATCAAAGAAGAATAATCCTTTAGTATCTCTAAGTTCAAATCTACTAATCAAGTTCTTATGCCAGGGAACAGCACTTTGATGGAATGTATCATTTAAGGTAAGGTTTAAAGAAATATAAACGAGATATATTTGTGCCAAACAATGAAACTTTATGTGAGAAAATATTCTCTTTGCAGTAGTTCCCCCTTTAATCTTGGGAATACATTCCAAAACGCCCATTGGATGCCTGCAACTTCAGGCAGTATTGAATCCTATGTGTACTGTATTATGTACGCACATAATATACACTTTTCCTGTACATACATATATATGCAAAAGTTTAATGTATCAATTGGTAAGAGATTAACAACAACTAATAATAAGGTAGAACAATTATAAAATATGTTGTAATAAAAATTACATGAATATGTTCACTCTCTCTCTTCTTCCTGTTAGGATCTGCCAATCTGATAACCAGGGTGGCTACCAAGTGACTAGCAGGTGAATGACAGGTGAGTAGCCCAGTGTGGATCCACTGGACGAAGGGATGATTTAGGTCCTGGGTGGACTGGAGTAGCACGGCATGACATTCTATGATGCTGCTCAGGGAACAAGATTTACAACTTAAGAATTGTTTTGGAATTTTCCATTTCATATATTTGGACCTCTGTTGACCTTGAGGCAATGAAACTGGAAAGAGAAAGAGTGGATGAGGGGGACTGTTGCATAGAAAAAGAAGACAGGCAACATTTTTTGTTTTAAAAAGGAAAAGAAAGTTAAAATCCCACCCGCTCCTAGAAACTATTCCTTTGGTCCTAATGTGTGTTCTGGTGCTCCAGCTGCCTGTCAGGTCCGCTGGGGCTTCTGGACAAGAGTTTTCATGCTTTGTGATTCTGTAACCCTGGCCATTGCCCAGGGGACCAGGTTTTTGGGACTGTCCCGAGGGGAGAGATGAATAGGTTGGACACTCGGCAGCCAGAGACCTTTGAGATGATTTGATGTGAGAATTTAAAAGGGGTGCTCCGTACTGAGTGATTCAGTTTATTTTTTCCGAGCCAGAACAGGGGAAAAACAGAGGTGGATGTGAATAGCAGAGTAGGAGAAAGGTGGAGAAATACAAAGAGAAGAAGCAGAGAATAGAAGCCATGGGGCAGCGGCAGGGTGGACGGTGAGTGAGCAGAAACTTAGAGAGGAGACAGAGAGGCAGGTGCATAATCCAGAGGCCGAAATAAAGCAAAGACCCAAAGGGAACGCATCCTGTGGATAACAGAATAAAGCGGCGATCTCTGCGGTGGTGACAAGGCGGATGGTCACATGGCCACCTATTCCTGGTTTACCAGATGGAAGCACAGCTCCACTGCTGCGTCCTGAGCAGTGGGGAGGTCCCTGCGTTCCCATAAGGACCAAACACAGCACGGTCAAGCTGTTTCCTTTGCATTTTTCCTCTCACATTTCTTCCTGTGTGTCATCTGACATAACCTAAACATTCCTCTGTTCTAATCAGCCCCCCAAACACTAGTGCAGCCTCCACAGATACATGGAAATTCTACAGGTCTGTGTATCTGTGCACTTATTTTATTTGCTAGCATTTTATTTTTTTATTTTATTTATTTTTATTTATTTATTTTTTGAGACAGAGCCTCAAGCTGTCACCCTGGATAGAGTGCTGTGGCATCACAGCTCACAGCAACCTCCAATTCCTGGGCTCAAGCAAGTCTCTTGCCTCTCCCTCCCAAGTAGCTGGGACTACAGGTGCCCGCTACAACACCTGGTCATTTTTTTTTTGGTTGCAGCTATCATTGTTGTTTGGCGGGCCCGGGCTGGATTCGAACCCGCCAGCTCAGGTGTACGTGGCTGGCGCCTTAGCCCGTTGAGCCACAGGCGCCAAGCCATATTTGCTAGCATTTTAAATGGGAGCATCCTTTGGTCCCATTTGGTAATATTTCCTGTTGACACAAAATATAAATATCTTCCCATAGTAATAAAAATACTTCTATCATTTTATTATTATTATTTTTTTTTTTTGTAGAGACAGAGTCTCATTTTATCACCCTTGGTAGAGTGCCATGCGGTCACACAGCTCACAGCAACCTCCAACTCCTGAGCTTAGGTGATTCTCCGGCCTCAGCCTCCCGAGTAGCTGGGTCTACAGGCACCTGCCACACGGCTATTTTTCTGTTTTTACAGTTTGGCCGAGGCCGGGTTTGAACCTGCCACCTTTGGTATATGGGGCCGGCACCCTACTCCATGAGCCACAGGTGCCATCTGACTTCTATCATTTTAAATCGCGTATTAAATGCTTCCCCTTCTGCCCTAACATACAGGGACATTATAGATAAGATAGAATAATGGAAGGAGAACTCAGGGGAGATTTGTGGGAATTGGTCTTTGTATTGTGGAATTGGTGACTCGGGAGGGGAACAAGGATCTGGGGCGTCCTATTTTGCCATCTTCCTTGCTACATACACACATATATATAATATATACATACATAAATATATAGAAATATACATTTACCTATTTACATACATACATATATATATATATAGAGAGAGAGACAGAGTCTTAAACTGTCACCCTGGGTAGAGTGCCATCGTGTCATAGCTCACAGCAACCTCCAACTCAGGCTCAAGCAATCCTTTTGCCTCAGTTTTTCTTTTTTAATAGAGATGAGTCTTGCTTTTGCTTAGGCTGGTCTTGAACTTGTGAGCTAAGGCAATTTGCCCCCCTTAGCCTCCCAGAGTGCTAGGATTACAGGCGTGAGCCACTGCACACGGCCTTCCATACATGTTTTAAAATTTTTTTTGTAACATCATTAAAAAGTAGCTTTAAATTTTTTTCTTGCAGCCACATGAAAAAGACACAGTGAAACTGATTGAGTAATTTTAATGATATATTTTATTTAATTCAGTATATCCTAAATATTACCCTCTGAACCACTAAATCAATATAAACTTAGTAAGATATTTTACATTCTTCATTTTGTATTAAGTTTTTGAGACATAGTATCTATTTTACTCTTAACAGCATACTGCAATTTGGATTAATTATAGTTCAGGTACTCAGGAATCCCATGTGGCTAATGACTACTATGTTGGATAACAAAGATATATAATGTAGATCTATTATATGAGTGTATACATATTATATAATATAGACTGACTCCTATAAACAAATAAAAAAGACAACCATTTCACAGAGGAGAAAATCTGAATGACCACAAACACATGTAAAGATGCTTTTCTTCATAGACAGGGGAAATAAATTACAATAATAAGATACCATTTTGCAACTTTTGGTCAAGGAGTTTAAGCAAAAGAGAAAAAAATTATGAAACTTTCTATGACAGCCTTTTCTCTCTTTTTTTTTTTTTTTGAGACAGAGCCTCAAACAGTCACCCTGGATAGAGTGCTGTGGCATCACAGTTCACAGCAACCTCCAATTCCTGGGCTCAAGTGAGTCTCTTGCCTCGGCCTCTCAAGTAGCTGGGACTACAGGCACCAGCCACAACAGCCGGCCATTTTTTGGTTGCAGCCACCATTGTTGTTTGGCGGGGCCAGGGCTGGATTCAACCACCAGCTCAGGTGTATGTGGCTGGCGCCTTAGCCCCGTTGAGCCACAGGTGCCAAGCCATGACTGCCTTTTCTCAAACAGAAAGATATATTCTTTCCTTATACCTGTTAATGAGCTAATTTGCATTTATGTCTTCATTAGAAAGTAATGACAAGTTGGTCACATTAGTTTGTTTCTTTTGGTTACCAACGAACCTTTGTAAATTAATCAGATTTTATCTGAATTTAGCTTTGAATTCTCAGGCTTAAACAAAAGCTCTGCTTTAAATCTTTACATACAAAATGCTATTATAGCATAGGCTTTCATTATAAACCAAAGGCTTATTGCTATTTCCATGTGATTTGAATTTTTTGGTTGTTCTGATAAATTGACTTTAAATTTCTGTCCAAATTAATTCTTCTCTAGTGAATTTTCCATTATCCTTTCAGTGATAGTGAATGAGCTGGAAGCAACTACCTGCAGAAATCAAACCTGGGAGGAATTCCGTTTAGTAAAGAATACCTTTTAGGTCTCTGCAGAGTGAGCATTTTCAGACAGAGGCCCGCCTACAATGGGCTAATGTTTCCAGGCCACCATTTATTTGCCGGCCTGTGGTTAGTCTTAGCCAAGGAGACCCATTGATGAGAACAAGAATTTTTTTTTTCTGTAGTTGAATAAAAGGATTAGAAGGATTGCTCTGAAAATAAAGGCAGAAGAAAAGAAGGGAAACATTTTATTCCCTGTGTATTGTCATTTGAGAAGGGACCAGAGCCTAGTGGCCAAGCCAAAGAATGGAAGTCATTGAAACCAGAAATCTGAGGCAGAGCAGCCGGGGGCCCAGGAATTGCAACCATCTGATGCTTCTGAATATCACTAAAAAGTGTTTCACCAGGTGCACACACCTTAAAATCGTGTTCCTAATTGTTCTTCTTTTTCTTTTTTTTTTTTTCTTTCACAAAGATAAAGAGGGAAAAAAAAAAAAACCCTGCGGGAACAGCCAGCTGCCCAGCCTGTTGTAAGAAGAAAGAGCCCAGATATACCGCTAATTTTGCTTTATTATCTTACCTTCTACAAAAGGCTGGCGGGCAGGTGAACACTCTGCCCAGAGGATCTGGAGAGTTTTGATCAGGAACAGCAGCCTGCCTGGTGTGGGGTATTATCTAAAAATCTCCACCAACAAGGGTAGGGGATATATAGCTCACCAGTAGAATGAAGAAAGATAACAGGTTGTGCTTTCCTTAGCTGGAGATGTTCAGCTTCCAGAACCCGGGCACATTGGAGAGAAGCTGAACTGTGACTGTAATTACTGCTGGGAATGAAAACAGGCTTCCGCAGCAAAGGAGACCTCCGCACAAGCTTTTGTGCCCCTCTCCCCTCTCTTTGTCTGTCTCACAGAATGCACTCGGCACCGCAAACACCCCGAAGACCACGAAGCATTGCTCAAAGCACAGTGATCCTGACCTGCTCTCAGGGAATGCAAATGCTCAAGTTGGGGGAAGAGCCAGGAAAGAATTCCCTGTGTAAAGGAAGAGGCAGATAGTGGGTTTATCTGAACCTCAAATCTGGAAGACAGAAAGAAGCATCCAGGCTGGGTGTGGAAGCTCAGCCTATAATCCCAGGGCTCTGGGAGGCCCAGGTGGGCGGAATGCCTAAACTCAGCCTATAATCCCAGCGCTCTGGGAGGCCCAGGTGGGCGGATTGCCTAAACTCAGCCTATAATCCCAGTGCTCTGGGAGGCCCTGGCGGGCGGATTGCCTAAACTCAGCCTATAATCCCAGTGCTCTGGGAGGCCCTGGCGGGCGGATTGCCTAAACTCAGGAGTTTGAGACCAGCCTGTGCAAGAGCCAGACCTGTCTATAAAAGTAGATGGGCGCTGTGGCAGGTGCCTGTAGTCCCAGCTACTCGGGAGGCTGAGACAAAAGAATCGCTGGAGCCCAAGAGTTTGAGGTTGCTGTGAGCTGTGATGCCACAGCACTCTACCCAGGGCGACAGAGTTGAGACCCCCAGGTTGTTTTCAGATAGGACTGTTCAGACCACATTCCTAACCAGGTGGCATTTGGGGCTGAGTCTGTGATTGAAAATCACGCGAGGCAGGACAACATTTCTTCACTGTCTCGGTTCACAGGGCTCCCACCACTTTTCAGCTCAGAGAACTACCTCATCTCCTAGCGTTGAAAGTCGAGGTCCGGGGCCACCCGGCTTAGAGCTCAGGCAGTATCTTCTCACTGAGAAAATCCATTGGTTTGCCAGAAGATGGAAGTGTTGGCAGCAATTGCTTCTGCCTGTCCTCGCTAAGATCATTTACCGTCAGTCCCGCCCTCTTTGTGACTCTGGCTTCATGGAGACTGAAGAACCTACTGCCAAGGAGGGCAGACCGGCCGGGTCGTGTAGAACTGGAGCTTGCTATCCAGACCTCCCACTTACTATCAGACCTCCTCTGTCACCCACTTACTATCCAGACCTCCTCTGTATCCCTGTCGGGGGGGAAGCCCTCCCCCGATCAGTGAGATACAACTTATCCTGCACCACAATCTTTATGGCTATCGTTAAAAATGCAGGTTCCTGGATCGCACCCCAAACTTACTAAATAAAGGTAGGCCTGGAAATGTGCGTTTTAACTGAAGAAGAATATTAGCTGTAGGGGTGAGGGGAAAGTTGTCATTTCTCCCAAAAGTTTGCTGAAAGATCCGCTCACAATTAAGGCAGATTAATGAAAAGAAGGCTTATTTAGTAATGCCATGCACGTGGGGAGAATCACATAGTGATTACTCCATATCCTCATGAAGTTCATGTATTTTTATACAGGCCTTTTAGATGGAAGGGGAGAGCACGAGGAGCGCAGGCGATTCTGTTCAGGGGCAATCAATAGATGCTAGGAAGGATGAGTGGATGGGTAGGGGGGAACAGATGGACTTGAAAATCAGCCTGAGAGACAGGTGTTATGCTCAAGTGATGTGGGCTTGAACTTCTTTCTGGCAATATATTGAAGAGATAACAGGGAGGGAGGCAAGGCAATCGCCCCCTTTGTTGTTTTGGGCAGGTCAGTCTGGTTTATGCAGATAGACCTTCCACTTCTTTGTTGCTGTCCAAGGGTCTGCAGTTCAAAATATTGTCTATCCTTGAGAGGTCAAGGATTGAAAATAAGAAATTATTTTGAGGGGTGAGTGAAAGGAATTGCATTCCAGTTTTTGTGTGGGCAACATGGCCTTAATTCTCTCCAGTGTGAGCTGGCTGAATCCGAAAAAGGTGTCAGCACATGGGTTAAGGCAGGTGGGAATGTAAGAGTTTGGAGGGGTAGGGATTGGACCAGTCATTCCTGCCTGGGCACGATGGTTCCATTTGGGCAGGTCCCTACATTCAGCCCTATCAATACTAAGGAATCTTATTTTTGGAATGAAATTTCCTGGCTCGGCGCCTGTGGCTCAGCGGGCTAAGGCGCCAGCCACTTACATCTGAGCTGGCGGGTTCGAATCCAGCCCAGGCCCACCAAACAACAATGATGGCTGCAACCCCAAAATGGTCAGGTGTTGTAGAGGATGCCTGTAGTCCCAGCTACTTGGGAGGTGGAGGCAGGAGACTCGCTTGAGCCCAGGAATTGGAGGTTGTTGTGAGCTGTGATGCCACAGCACTCTATCCAGGGTGACAGCTTGAGGCTCTGTCTCAAAAAAAAAAAAAAGAAAGAAAGAAAGAAATTTCCTGAGCTCCTTCATAGCTCATAAGAAGGACCATAATGGAATAACTAAGAACACAAGCTCTGGAGATTACCAGCTCCTTCCCTGAATATTTGTGTAATTTAGGAGATAAAGCACCTTGTTACTTACCCCACAGAGAGGATAAAATGAATAAATCCATTAAAAGTGACTACCACACTTTCAGTCATATAATAAAGCTATTATTAGCTATTCCTCTTACTGTGTAGCAAGCACCTCAGAGAATTCCTTAAAATTAAGTTTGAGATCCACAGGACCAGTACGTTCATCTCAGATTATAAAACTGCTTTTTGCTAAAGCTCTAGCGAGTCCTCCTGTGTTATCCTCCCAACCTGTTTTCCTTGAGCTCAGATCCTTTTGACTCCCTTACAAGTTTTTCTAGCCCTTCTCTGGGGGTACTGAGAATAAGTGTCTTACCCATATTGGGGTTAGGGGAAATTTGCATTTCCCTTGAAAGTTCACTGAAGGATCCACTCACAATCAAGGCAGATTAATAAGAGAAAAGATTTATTTATTGTGGGCATGGGGACAAATCATGGAATCATAAGCTACTGCCCTAGTGGAGTTCAACCCTTTGTACTTGCTTTTCAGAATGGAAGGGGGAAATTTAGGAGCATAGGGATATAAACGATTGCTAGGGAGGTTGCTAGGAAGGATGGAGTAATGGATGGGGGACAAATAGATTGATTTGTAGATTAACCTGGGAGACAGGTATTTACGACCCAAACGATTTGTGCCAGGTTCACCTACATTCCCAGCCGTCATTCCTGAAATATTTTGGGATAACAGGAAGAGGAAAGGGGAGTCATTTTTCCCCTTTAATCCTCTGATCAGGACAGTCCAGTTTCTGCAGATAGAAGGAAGGCCTCCTCCTGTGTTTCTTGATCTTGGATAGTTTTCAATACAAAATATTCTTTATACCCAGGAGTCAAGTTTGGGGGCCAGTATTTCCTTAGCTCCTTCACCCACTTACTGCTTGTCCTTCAGTCAGAATAGGCTGACCTCTGAGAACAGAGTCCCTTGAGGACCACCATGCCCCAGGAAGAAATTTTCTGTATTTGAAGTCCAACTCTAGGATTGGAAGTCCCTACTCATGCAATATAATTTGCTGTCGATAACTGTTCAGTCCTAGCCCAAGCTACTAGACTTCTTTGGACACAGTATATTAGAAAAGAACCCATTCTCCTGGAAACCTGCTCTCTGGGTGACCAACTGTCCTGATTTTCTCGCGTCTGTCCTAGTTCTAGCCCTGAAAGTCTCATGTCCCTGGGAATCTCTCAATTCCAGGTAAACCAGGGCACCCTGTGCCCTATAGCCTAGTGGGAAGGGTTCTGATAAACTGAGAAAAATGCCTAATCTGACTCTAAATTGTGAGCAGTGACTGATGGGGGTGCCGGGGCTTAGTCACGCAAACCTGCACAGTTAAGGTGCTTGGACCAAGAGCTTTCTGGATCATGTTGGTTTAGGACACTCAGTTCTGAAAAACATAATATCACCTTCTGTTTGCAAGACTGACAGGGAGCAGAACTATGTTGGACTCCCTATATTTTCTGTGACTTCATAGGGATCGGAGGAATTCCACATTATGGAGCTTCATTTTAGGCACTTGGGTTCGCATTCTCCAGTCTGCTATGTTTTCTGATGTGAATAACAGCAAAAGCTGTAAACATCACTGCTTCCCTGGGTCTGGAAATTTATATGCTGATTACATTTGAGTTGGAGAACAGCAGAAGGGTTTTCTTTCTTTCTTTCTTTCTTTTTTTTTCCAGAAGGAGAGATTTGGGAGCGGAAAAAACAAGGGTCTAGATTTTATAGAGCTTAGAAATTACAAATATCGCCAAGATCGTTAATCAACATCAGAAGAAAACACAAAATCTTATTCTGAGCCTGCATATATAAGCCTTTAAACACAGTAGGTGTGAGTAGTAATATCGAAATGAAGGAAATTACATGGCGGAAATTGCTTGAATGGGACTGTTAGAGAAGAGGATAGGGCTTACTTAATTAAAGCACAGTTTAATTACCGCTATAACTTAAGGAAATGGCGTGCCTCGCAATAAGATGGGAGTATGAGCGGTTTGGGCCTTGTTGGATAACAATTAATTTCAAATAGTTTGGAGGGAGTTGGTAAGGCATGATTAAATATAGAAGCAGGCTGAAGAATGAATCACTAGAGAACTGCATTTTTAACTGAATAGAAATGAGTTTAGGAAGAATAGAGAAAAAGTCATCATAATTATAATTTTCATTGTGCGGCTCTGTTACTTTGTTAGGGTCAAGAGGGGGGATGGTCTCAGCCCAGACTGACCTCAGCTCCCTGTTGGAATCCCTGGCTCTCCTGGGAACCTCCCAGGAAGCAGTAACGTCATTACAGCCCCAGGGCTGCTGAGAAAGCTCTGGGTACCTCCTCTCTCCCTGGGCTCACACCTTCCTTCAAACCACCACAGAGGCCCCTGCTGTCTCCAGGAGGCCCAGCACAAATCCCACCCCAGGTGGGCACTCTTCCTTCACTAATTTCCAGCAGGAGTGTTCTCTACTCAGAACTTGCATTTTTTTGGTTTTCAGTTTCTGTTTGCCAAGTGGGGAGAAATTTTCTTATTTCTTATCCACCTCAAAGTAAAACTGTAAGATAAAGACAACATATAATGGTATCAGGGAAGGAAGAGATTTATCGAGTCAAAGATGAAGATGGGTTAGGAATAGAAAATATTGTCTTTTCTGGCTCGGCGCCTGTGGCTCAGCGGGCTAAGGCACCAGCCACGTACACCTGAGCTGGCGAGTTCGAATCCAGCCTGGCCTGTCAAACAACAATGACGGCTGCAACCAAAAAATGGCCGGGCATTGTGGCGGGTGCCTATGGTCCCAGCTACTTGGGAGGCAGAGGCAAAAGACTCGCTTGAGCCCAGGAATTGGAGGTTGCTGTGAGCTGTGATGCCACAGCACTCTATCCAGGGTGACAGCTTGAGGCTCTGTCTCAAA
>CAUYON010162102.1:0-31550 GCA_963573935.1 Arctocebus calabarensis | reverse complement strand
CCCAAGAGTTTGAGGTTTCTGTGGGCTGTGATGCCATGGCACTCCACTGAGGGTGACATAGTGTCTCTAAAAATAAATAAATAAATAAATAAATAAATCCAGCGTACTCAATTCTAATAAGAAGGCAGTAGATGAGCTAATATAAGGGATGGGTTAGGGGAATGAGGGGTTAGGGAGAGGGGAAAAAGGAGGGGACGGGGAGTCATGGTATATGACACATGTCTTGGGGGTGGGACACAATTATAAGAGGGACTTTATCTAAGAAATGCAATCAGTGTAACCTAATTCTCTGTACCCTCAATGAATCCCAAACAATATTAAAAAACTCAATTAAAAATAGATGAAACATCTGAACAGACATCTCACCAAAGAAGATATACAGATGATGTATAAGAATATGAAATAATTCCCAGTCATAATTATAAATAAGTAGGCAATTAGGCAATAGCAATAATTAGATATCACTATATACCTATTAAAATGGGTATGGCTAAAATCCCAAACAATGACAGTATCAAATGTTGACAAGGACATGGAGCAACAGGAACTCTACTTCATTGTTGGTGGCAACGAAAGATGGCACAGCCACCTTGGTGACAGATAATTTCTTACAAAGCTAAATATGGTGTTACTGTAGTGCCCAGTAATTGTACTCCTAATTATGTACCTTATTTGAAATCTCACATGCATACAAAAACATTCCTACAAGTGTTTGTAGTTTTTTTGGTTCATAATCAGCAAAAACAATGCCACCATATGTCCTTCAGAAGATGGATGGATGAAAAAATTATTGTACATTCATACAATGGACTATGATGCAGTAATGAAAAGAAATAAGCTATCAAGCCAAAAAATTATAAATAAATCTTAAATAAACATGGCAAATTGACAGAAACTAGTCTGAAATGGTTACATACAGTATGATTTCAATCATATAGCAGGTGGAAAAGGCAAAACAATATAGGTGGCACCTGTGCCTCAAAGGAGTAGGTCACCAGCCCCATATGCTGGAGGTGGCGGATTCAAACCCAGCCTCGGCCAAAAACTGCAAAAAAAAAAAAAAAATAGAAAAAAAAATATATATATATAAAATAATTGCCAAGGGCTCAAAGGGTGGGGGGGAGTTAAATAAATAAAGCACAGGGTGGTATTTTAGGGTGGTGAAATGATGCATGTGATACTGTGATGGTGGATACATGACTTAATGTATTTGTGAAAACCTATAGGATTTTACAGCATCAAAGCGTTGTGTTTGCAAACTAAAAATAATTATAATAATAATTAGGAGGTCAGGGTATCCCAGCTAAGAATTCAGATGGCAACAAGAAAATTTCATTTATTTGTAACAAACAAATGAAATAAGTTATTTCCTTACAAGTATTACAAATAAATGAAATAACTTGATTACAGGGGAAGAAGGTGCTGACCATGGTGCTGACCCAAGCAGCTTTGACAATAAGTGGTGTCTAAGTCTTTAAGACTGAAGGCAGAAAGAACAGCACAGAAGTACTATACTGTAGCGGATAAAGTTGTTTCCCATGGGGATATGGGCCAATCATTATGTTGTACACATACTGGAACTGAACAGTTAAGGAGAAGATGGTGATGGTGGGAGCTGGATTCCTGACTGTTGGGGTGACAGGCAGTGGACATGCTCATGACCACAGAGGGAGGCAGGGTCAACTTTGGCCACGCTGTGGGTTCTCTTGTCAGACTCGAGGTCAAATCTTTGTTTTTCCACCTGTGCCACCTCCAGCAAGTTGCTTAATCTTCCTAAGCCTCAAATTCATCCTGAGTAAGATGGGATAATAGGACCTGCCCTAGTAGACCACTGTCACCATAGTTGGCAGATAGGCTGTTGAGCAACTGGCAGGATACTGGTGATGGTGATGGTAATGCTGAAGAACTGCCGTCACATGCTGCCAGTTTGGCACACAGGCAGGAAGTCACAACTCAGGTGAGCTGCTGTGGGCAGGCTGGAGGAGGCAGCCTTTGATCTAGGGAGGGAAGGATGGGCTGGTGTCAGGGTCAAGGTCAGGGATGAAGGCAGAGAGGAGTCACTGGCAAAGCCTTGGAGGTAGGAAAATGCAGTAGGTGACTCGAGAGTGATCATTTCCCAGAGGCTGCAGCTGGTTCTGTGTGTGTGGGAATGGAGCGGGAGGAGTAGCTGAATGGTGACAGGATGAAATAGGAGATATAGCTGGGGAAGGGGGAAGATAGGCCTTTTCTTAGCTGTGGAATTTCTATGGGACCTTCGACAACAAACTCTAGTTTCTGTGCCTTTCTTCCCTGAAACACTTTAAGGGATGCTTTTAAAGAGTTGGATGCTTTTTAGGGTTTCTCGGTATTGGAGAAACTGTTGTCATTATGGATGGGACTGTTCCGCACTGGGCAGGAATATCGCACACTTTGCAGGAAGCTTAGCGCCTGGGCTCCTGCTCACAGATGCCGTTAGACTCCCAGCTGCGGTAAACCAGACCCCTGGGCTTTCCAAAGGTTGCGATTGGGGTGATGGCACCCTTGTTTGAGAACCACTAGCCTCTGTGGTCTGTACAGCTTCTCATCCTGAAGACCATGACTCTGGCTAAGGCCTCTGACCTCAGATTCCCAGACTTCCTATGGTCAGTGATGAGGAAGCAAAAACATACACAGTAGAACCTCTGTAAAGAGACCACTCGAGGGACTGTAACCAACTGTTCAACACACAGAGGTGGTCGACATAAGGAACTAGGCTACTGTACTGACATGTAAGTGAGGTGTACACGTAAATGAGGTCTATTCTATGGAAATTAGTTCAACTTTGGGAAGCGGTCTACATTGGGAGGTAGTCAGCTATGGAGGTTCTGCTGTATGTAGGAGGCTGGAGGGTTGTGTTTTTTTTGTTACTTCAAGAAAGCCAGAACTGCTTTTTAAAATATAAAGAGTTTGCCTCAGGCAAAATATCCATATACATCACTTCAAAAGTTGGGGAAAATAAAAATTATAAACCACAGGCATGCGTACACGTGCACACACACGTACTCCTCGATCCCCAAGCTCTGGTGTTTGGAACGTTAATTAGTGTCACCATATGAAACAAATTAAGCTGGGGACCTTGTTGCTTTCACCTGGAAGAAGAATACCAGTGGGAAGTGCTGACAGTGGAAAGGCAGAAGCAGCAAGCTGGCTCCTGGGGCATTGCCAGGAGGCAGACCCTCTCCTCTCCAGCCCGCAGAATGCCCTGTCCCCAGAGCCTGGCCAGGGGGCTGGGAGGCAGAGAGGATGACAAGGATGTGCTGGAGTGGGGAGTCTGCATCCCAGTGGCATCACCTTGGGTAAGTTACTTCACTCCTCTGGATCTCAGTTTTCCCATCTGTAAAATGGGGAGATTGATAGTATCCCCCTAGAAATGTGGTTGTGAGGGTCCCGTAAGTTAGTGGAGATGAAACACAGAAGCGTGCAGGGCACAGAGGGAAAGCTGTGGACATCTGTTAGGATTGAGGATGGGGATGGTGGAGCAGGATCAAGGCCCCCAGGGTTCCAGCTGTAAACAGAAAGTGCAGGAGCGAAGGAGTAAATCCAATGAGTGTGTGGGAGTCGGAGCGGGTACCGGAGCAGGAGCACAGCCCTCTTTTGGCAAAGCAGTGTATTTTTAATTATAGTAAAATTTGTACAACGTAAAACTGACCATTTTGACTACATTTCATGTGAAGCTCAGTGGCATTAAGTATACTCCGCTTGTTGTACAATCATCACCACGGTCCAGCTACAGGATTATTTTTTCATTTTGCAAAACAGAAATGTTGTTCTCGTTAAACAGTAAGTCCCCATTCCCCTGGCCAGGCCCTGGCGGCCACCGTTCCTCTGTCTCTGTGATTGTAACTGCTCTAAGTACCTCACAGGAGCGGAAGTGCATGGAATTTGTCCTTGTCCTCTATGCTGTTACAGCATGTGTCAAAATTCCCTTCCTTTTTCTGGCTGTATAATGCTCTACCACATGGATATACCTCCATCGGTCATCGCTGGACACGTGGGTTGCTTCCACCTTTCAGCTGCTGTGAGCATGGCCGGTCTGCATCCAGCTCCTCCTGAGTCTCTCTGACTCTTCCAGCCCATTTCATCTGCTGCTCCCCAGAGGGCAGTGGGACAAAGATGGGGGCGCGTCGGGTTCTGAGATGAGCAGTTGCTGGCTGGGCAACTTTGGATGAACAGTTTGCTCGTTCCTTCAGTTTCCATTTCTTTGTCCATAAAGTGGAAGAGTACTCACATGTCCTTCCTTCAAAAGTGTTGAGAGAATACAATGCGTGTATTTATATGAGCGCTTGAAACAGGGCAGAGCTGATACAATAAACTTTGGAAAAAGGAAGTTGCTGCTATTAATATATCACTGTAGGTGCATTATAAATGCTTCTAATCTCGTATGACTCAGTGTGGACGTGAGGAAGAGGAGGCTCAGAGGGATTGGCTGACCCGCTCAGGGGCACACCGCTGGTAGGCCTGGAGCTGGGACAGAGCCCAGATGGGCCTGGAGATAAGTCTGTGCTCTCCCTCTCGGCCATTCTCTGGGCCTTCCTCCCTGGGCTCTGGTGGAGCCGGCACTCGATTCATCCTGCATTAGGCTCTGCCATGGCAAGGTCTGCCACGAGCATCCCACCCAGATCGTGGTCCTATGGGAGGCAAGAGCCACAGCCCCCTTCAATGGGCAGTGCCAGGCGTGGTGCTGGGGATGAGGTCTGTGTTTAACAGTCATTGCTGACTAATCCCCGTGGCCTTGCAGCATCCAAACCAAAGCCCAGGTCTGAATACAGACGCTGGAAACTGCCCTGGGATGACCGAATGACTCTGGCTTCCATGGGGACTACACGGACACTCCTGGCAGGAGTGGGCAGCCAGAGGAGAAGGTTCCATCTGGTTGGGCCAGGTCAACTGTACTGCCATCTCCTCATAGCCGCCCTTCCCGATGAGTAGAATTTAGCCAGAGTCTGTTGTGTGTGGATTCTGGTCCAGTTTTGAAGTCAGTTGGTGTCTGTGCTCAAAGATGACAAACAGATCAATGGGATTGACTGGTCACAGGCCAGCTGGCAGAGGAGGGAGTCAGGGGGTCTGCAGAGGAATGGGAGGGAGCCTGGCCCCTGAGCCTGGGGTGGGGGACATCACCCTTCTTGAAGGGGCCTCTCAGCCCAGGGCAGCCCCCCACTGTTAGGCCCGAGGTTCTAATGTAGGAAGATCTGAGGGTGCGGAGATAGCTGTGTCATGGTCACTGGCCTCAGGGAGTCCTGTCTCGTGATTCTGGCAGCCCAGTGTCTCTGGCCTCATCGCCTGCATTTTCCTGACTTTTCTTCTGCCTTCTGCTCTTATTTATTTTCCACTAGACAGCTGCCTGGGCCATCTTTTTCCATTGTGAACTACATTATGCATCCCTCTAACCCCCAGATCCCCCATCCCCTACTGGAAGCCTTTCAGTGGCTGTCTGCTGACCTTGGAATAGAACCGTCTCCTCACGGAGGCTCACAGTCCCCTCATGACCCAGCCCTTGCCCACCTCTCTCCCCTCAGCTGGGCTTTTCCCTTGCAGCCTGCTGTCCTTCCAGAGAGCTCCAGGGCCTCTGAGGACCCTGGCTGTGCCTGGGATGCTGTTCCCTGAACACACACAAGTGGCTTCTTCAGGTTCCAGGAGGCGCTTCCCTCACTCCAATTCTTCACCATTTTTGGATCCTCCCAACTGTAATTATAATATGTGCTTATTTCCTTGTTTGTTTCCGTTTATTAAATCATGAGCTCTGGACAGCAGCATGGCAAGTTCATCGAGGTGCCCCCCAGTCCCCACGTGGGGCCGGCCCCAGTGTGTGTTAGTTGACGGAGTAAGCCAGGTAGACCCACCCATGAGGCTATCCGGAGGAGTATGAGCACAGTGCCCAGGGAATGACCTGAAACCTGTCCCCTGTTTGACAGATGGAATACAACTAGTTTGTTGGAAGAAGAGAGGGGGCCTGTGGATGAAGAATTGACATCTCTGTGACTTTCACCGGCCAGAGCCAGGAGCAATGGGAGAAGCAAAGGCCAGGGCCCCTTCTGTGGCACCCAAAGCTGGGCACCAGGCGAACTTGACTGCAGGGGCACAGGTGTCCTGGAATCAGGGAGTGCCTCATCTTTGCTGGAAGGTTCTAGTGCAGGTGACAAAGCAGTGCTTGCATGAATACTACTCAGCCTTAAAAAGGAAGGAAGTTCTGACACAGCTACCACACCGCTGACCCTTGAGGACATACATTATGCTAAGTGAAATGGGCTGGACACAAAGGACAAGTGCTGTGTGGTTCCACTGATATGAGGGCTCTAGAATCGCAAATCCGCAGAGGCAGAAGGGAGATTGTGGTTGCCAAGGGCTGGGGAGGGAGGGAGGCGGAGCTTTGCTTGCTGGGAACAGAGTTTCATTCTGAGGGTGGCGGAAATGCTTTGGAGGTGGAGGTGGTCACGGCCACACAGCGGTGTGTGTAGTTAATGCTCCCCAGCTGTACACTTTCAAAAATGGGCAAAGTGGTAAATTTTATGTTGGTATATAAGTGACTTTAGGTGTCCTCTCCCACGCTGTTATGTTTAGTTCTGTGAAAAAATGAACTTGATTAGAAAATGTCCCATGATTTCATTTTCCTATCCTATTTGAGCCCCTTGACACTCTGGCCGGCTGAACGTGCCAACCTCTGAGCTTGACCTGGTCTCACCCCCTTTGCGCTGCTTAAGGCCTGTGGATATCAGCTCTCGTCTCATGAATTCACTGGAGAAAATGTCCTGCTGAAATATTTGCACCAGTTATGCTTAGATGCCTGCGGTGACTCTGCCGAGCGCTGTCCTCTGCGGTAGCAGCCTGGTGCCCTGTGTGGAGAGACCCCTTCCTTCCCCCTCCACCTGCGTCTCATGCCACGACTGCATCTTCTCCCCTGCAGTTTGGGTTTCTGCACCACAAACTAAGTCATTAAACATTTATTGAGCACCTACTGATTCTCTGTCCCCAAGGAGGTGAGCTGTGGGGATGATCACATAGTCATACAAATAGAATGTGCAGAGTGTCCCCTACCCAGTGGACACGTGGGGGGAGGCAGGGCCAACATCTGCCTGGGCGGGGGCCGGGTGCCCCAGGGAAGTTTCCCCAAAGGAGGTGATTCTGCAGGCGGTGCTGAGTAGAAGCTGGTCAGAAAGGCCCATAACACAGCGTCCCAGGGATTGTTTCTAGAGGGTTTAGTTCCGCCCTTCTCTGGAGGGGCCTTCCCAAGTTGAGCCCTCCTTCCAGATTCCCCTTGACTGCTCTGCTTTTCTCTTCTCCTGCCTCCTGCCCTTGTCCCAGATGCCCATGGAGGGACAGAGGGAAAGGAAGGGGAGGAGAGGAGGGCCCCTGGGTGGCGAGACTGTCCTTCCTCTTCACTTCGCCACACGTCTGCCTTGCGCCTATGGGATGTGGTGTGAAGTCAGCCCTGCAGGGCCCTGTCTTCACTTCTTCTGTTGCCCGGATTGTAGCTGCAACCGCTGCCTGTGGGCTCCATTGACATGTGAAGATATTTTCCGGGGGATTGGGGGTGCTGTCCACACAGTGGGGAGGGGGCTGATGTGGGGGGCCATACATGGGGGGATGATCTGGCATGAACTGGGGCATGCTGAAGGTCCATCCAGCACCTTAACGTCCCAGTTTATAAAACTTTGCAGCTGGACTGGCTCGGCACATGTGTGGCCCCTGCCCTGTTCCTTACCTGCAGGGGCCCTGGGGTCGGCCGTTAACCACGGATGCTTGCTTCCCACACCCAGCTGGTCGTTTCCCTTTGGGGACTGTATCCCTCCCTGTTCTTAGTCACAATGTCTAGAATCAGCCAACCAGTCTGCCACTCCAGGCCACAGTGATGGGGACGGCACGGAGCCTGTGACCCAGTCATTGCCTGTGGAGGAGAGTGTGAGTCTGCGGCCCTGGGGGAGTGAACCAGCAGACGTGTCACTTCCTATGGGGGTCTGGAGAGGTGGGGGAGGGGAGTGAGTGGCCGAGGGGAGGGCCTGACGTGGAGGACAAAGCCACGTGAGGCGAGTGACAACATCCTTTGTGGAGGCCGAGGGACAGGCAGCTGGGGAGGATGGGAAAAGGGATGTGGCTGTGTAGCGGGGTCCTAAGACTACCAGGCTTCACAGCACAGAGGGCGTGACCGGGTATGTGTTACATTTTGTATTTTTTATGTTCAGATTCATGTGAGGGTACAAATGTTGCATTTACCCGAATGGGTATGTGTTTTGTAAGGCTGACTTTGCCCCGGCTGGAGAAGGAATGTGGAGTAGGAACAGATCTTTATGAGAGTGTTCCAAGATGGTGCCTCCAGTTCAGAATGGAGCCATTGGCGAAGCTCCTGCCTGGCACAGGGAGGTGCTCGTGTTGCTATAACCCACTGAGTCTCTGCAGAGGCGCCACTAACCTGAATGTCATTATCCCACATGGGACCTGAAGAAACATGCTCAGAGAAGCCTAGGATTTTGCTGAGGGTCACACAGCCAGAAGAGTCAACCCCAAAGCCCATGCCCTGCCCACTGTCCTGTGGCAACCGCCTCTCTCTGGTCAGTGCTGGCTCTGCTTTCTCGCACACGCTCTGCCGTCTTCGGGAGCCTTCAGGGCCCTGGCTGACATTTGTGTTCAAGAAGATTTCCTTCCTGCTCACAATAAATGCCAAACTGAATGATGGAAGTGATTCAGCAAGAAATAGAATTCAAGGAGGAAAAAAAAAAAAAAAAGCTGTGTGAAAACATTTACAAATGGATTAAAAATTTGAGTCCACCAGCCCATGCCAATATACTTGGAAGTTTGGAAGATATTTTTAGACCATGAAATCCAAATGGCACAGATTGTGGGTTGGAAAGATAGATATGCAAAGAAAGAATGGTTTGCTAGCTGTGACCAGAGATTGCTAAGTTTTTCCTTAGCTATGAAGTAGCAGCAGCCAAAATGCAGAATTCACTGAATGCACATCTTTCCTCTACTTTTTTTTTTTTTATCCTTTTCCTTGCATATCAAAGCTGAGCTCCCCCTAGAGCAGTGGTTCTCAACCTTCCTAATGCTGCAACCCTTTAATACAGTTCCTCGTGTTATGGTGACCCCCAACCATAAAATTATTTTCGCTGCTACTTCCTAACTGTAATTTAACTACCGTTATGAATCGTAATGTAAATATCTGATATGCAGGATGGTCTTAGGCCACTCTTGTGAAAGGGTCGTTTGACCCCCAAAGGTGTCACGACCCACAGGTTGAGAACCGCTGCCTTAGAGAGACCTACTCAATTGACTTTTGAACCTTCTTGACACTGCTGGAGGCTGGTGACAGAAGCCCAGCTTCAACCAGCTGAGGAGTCTCAGGGAGCTTGTTGCTTGTGGACGTCAGAGGTCAGGGGCAGGCCTGAGTGAGGGGCAGACTTCACCGTGAAGCAAGGGCCTGGCCTTGCTACGTTAGGGACGTGTCGACTTAGCTGGGGTTCAGGCGCCCACTGCTGGACCCCATTCCCAGCCTGTGTCCTTGGGGTAAAGGTCATGAGGTAGCATCACAGCTGCCGCCATCAGTAGCTCCCAAGAAAGGGAGAGATGTGCTTGTCAGATTCTTTGAGGACAGAAAGGAACATTGATTGAGCATTTGCACGTCACCAGGCACTTTTGCACCTGCTGTACCAGTGCTAACTCAGTCCTCACAACAACCCCACAGAGTAGGTGCAGTTTAACAGAAAATGAAAGAAGGCCTTGATTTACCCTGCGGCGTGGCTAGGATGACCAATGTTAGACAGTACTCAAAGTTGCTGAGGGTGGTGCCCGGCGTGGAGCACTCGGTGTCAACTTGAGTTCCAAGCCTTCCAAATGTTTTTAATTATTTTTACTTCTTTCAAAAGAATATGTGCGTATACCTCCAGGCCCAATTGTGCAGGCAGGTTTAGCGTGAACAGCAGCAGTGTGTCTCCCTAGAGGCGGCCTCTTTCCTCTGCCCTTGGGACTCCCAGGCGCTGGCTGCGGCTCTCATTCGGCACCTTGCACCCGTCTCTTGATGAATCAGCTTCAGGTGCTGTTACTGATTGCTTGTTCTACCTTGTCTCCCTTATGCTTTATGTTCGCGTCTCTCTTTCTCTCTCCGGCTTCTCTGCTCCCTCTCTTCCTTTGATCTCTGGTACTTCTCATCCTCATGTGTTTTCATTCTCTTCTTCCCTCTCTCACGGCCAATCCCTGGAGGCCCCTCTTCCTCCATCTCCGCTGAGTCTCATCCTTTCTTCTTTCCTGCGATGTCTTCTCCACTTCGCTCTCCCAGAAGCTCTGGGCATCCATTGTTTGCTTGGGGTCTTTGTTAGGAGCCTTGCCCGTCCAATCCATCCCTTGTTTGAGTTATTTACAGCCATGTTATCATTAATTGTTATGAATCTTTTTCTTGCACCCCTTACCTTATAAAGCCCGCAGAACACACCAGGACATGAGTTTGTTTTTTTTTTTAATTGTCTTTATTATTAAATCTTAGCCGTGTACAATAGTGCAATCAAGGGGTACAATGTGCTGGTTACCCAGAAGACCAAAAATCACATTATAACAAGGACATGAGTTTTTGCATTCTCAGTTGGGGGATAAGAAAAG
The DNA here is from genome assembly GCA_963573935.1 of Arctocebus calabarensis. Taxonomy (NCBI): domain Eukaryota; kingdom Metazoa; phylum Chordata; class Mammalia; order Primates; family Lorisidae; genus Arctocebus; species Arctocebus calabarensis. Next base: position 20,948 of record CAUYON010162102.1, on the reverse strand, counting down.
TGACCATCAGAAAGTTTCTAAGATGGACTCAAAGTCCCATAGGAGAGAGTGAGCGCCACATAGGTAGCTCTGTGCGACCAGGTCCCAGGCGACTCACTCAGGTCCCTTATGCAGGGTACGTGACCCCCAGGAGGGGATCAGTTAATGTTTGGTGAATGGGGTTGAACAGAAAGCCACACAGGCTTTCATCGTCGGGAGAGGCGGTCGAAGTTGCCCTTGACTTCTGCCCTTTGCTTTTCTGAGGCTGTGCACGTGCCACGGACAGGCTCTCTCACACACTGCTCACATGCTTCTGCCTTTAAATTCATCTCCTGCATCTATTGTATAGCTTTCTATTAAGCCTGGTTTCTGTTTGGGAGGCAGCCCGCTTATAACACGCCTTTGGTAGATTTGTCCTCCTGATGCCTGGGGTAATTTATGGGCTTGGAGAAAGGGAACTTGCCTTCTATGCTGTCAATATTAAATATACATTGCTTCCCTCACAAAATAGCTTTCAGAGTTGCAATAAATCCTCTGGAAATTACCTGGAGTTAACTATGGGTTGGTTAAGTGCCAGTAATTACACGTTTCCTGGGAATTTCTGCTGACATGTGGACTCATCCGGTTGCCTTACTTGGCTTAAATTGCATTCTAAAGCTATAGAATTTTGGACCTGGAAGAGACCTTCACAGTCCAAAGAGGGGAGGAGTTTTGCCTGAGGACACACAGGTTATTAGTGGTAAGGAGACCAGAGATGGGTCTCCCAGTCTTTAAGCCCCGTGTGCTTGTCTGTTTTCAGGCAGGGTGTGCTTATGTCAACCTAAAGTGTGGCATGATGCAGTTTACCAAGCTGTTTTGCACAGTCTTCCCAAATTAGTTATTTCTTGGGCACTAATCTTGTTGGCCACCATGGAAGCATTGTCTTGACAGGAGCTTAAGGTTAGTGGATCTGTGCCCAGGGGTGTTCCAGAACCCATCCTGGGCTGGTAGCAATGAACTTGTACCAGGTCATCTGGTGTTTTTTTTTTTTTTTTTTCTGTCTGGAGAGGGGAATAGTAACCTAGATTATTCCTTCTAGGACTTCATCCTGTAAAGATTCGGCATTTGAATAAGTAGGTGATTAAAGCATAGTGCAGCTCTGTAAATGTCCATGGAGCATGTTACTCTGTACCTGGCATTGTGCAGGGTGACAAGGGCAAGTAAGATGGACTTCTTGCCTGGAAAATCTTGGAATGTTTGATAGGAAAACAGATCCAAAACAGATCTGAAATTTATAGGAAAACAAATCCGAAGTTTAAAGAAACAGCTGACTTCTGGCCTCAGATGTGGAATGAGATCAAATGTTTACTACCTGCATGACCTTTCGCCAGTTCTGTAACCTCTTTGAGTCTCAATTTTCTCATCTGTAAAATGGGGTCATTGTGAGGAGTTCTGTTTGGGAAATGCCTGGCATGCAATAAGAGCTCAATAATTGATATTAATAATATTTTGTTGTTATTTGATTCCTCCCTCCATGCCTTTGCTAATAGCAGCCTCTTCTCCTCCTGGCCTTAGGCCAGAGACTCCTTTCTTCTAAGCAGACGATTCTGATTCAGCATGAAGTGACAGTGACAATGTAATGCCATGATTAAGAGCGTCTGGGACTTGGGTCAAATCTCACTCCACCAGTTTCCATGACACTCACTGGTCCTTTTGTCTTCCTGAGCCTCAGTTTTCCTGTCTATAAAGTGGGCGTGGGGCTGGGAGAATTACAAGATGGTATGGATCAAGTGCAGAGAATGTTATCTGGACATGCCCTGAAGGTTTTGGCCCATTTGGTTGCTCTGAAATCCAAGGCTCCATGTACTTTTTCACTGACTACTTTTGTGCTAGGAATAAAGCTCTATGTTTTTGGATTACTTTTTAATTTCCAAAGCATGCTGCTTCATCGAATCCTCAGAATCACGTGAGCCGGGCAGGAATTAGTATTTTATTTATTTTATATAAAAGGAATAGGCTTGGAGATGTTGAGTGACATGGTGTGGTCCTATGTCTGATTCAATCCAAGCCCTGTGCCACCCTCTCCCGTGTCCTCTGCAATCTGCTGGCCTCAGAATAGCCCACAGAGCACAAAGTGGCAGTGTCAACACTAACCCTTCACATTCATTAGGTCACTAAATATGAAATGTCCGATTTCAAATCAGAAGTTTATATCTCAGATAAGAAGTAGTACAATTTAATCAAAGAATGCACCTCAACACAGTTTTGCCTTCTGAGGGGAAGGCTGGGGATGCCAGCAACAAAGAAACCTGGTGATCGAGCGGCCATGAAATCACAAAAGATGTTTTCCACAACTTGTTGAGAATTGAGTATTTTTCCTTGAAAGAAATGGTCCAAAGCCTGGAAGAAGCGGCAGACCATTGGTGCAAGGTCTGGAGAATATGGTGGGTGACAGGGAGTCTAATACCACCTTCCTGGTAGCGCCCGTAGAGCCGTACTTATTATTATTATTTTTTTATTGGATCATAGCTGTGTACATTAGTTCAACCATGGGGTACAGTGTGGGGGCTTCACGTGCAATCTGAGATATTTTTATCAACCTGATTGACATACCGTTCATGATATTTTCTCGTTCACTATATGGAAACATTTTTGATCCGTATTTAGAAGTTTTCTCCTGACCCTTCGAGTATGAGGGAGAGGCTGGGGGGAGATGGAGCCGTACTTATTTTAACATGCTTAATTTGCACAATTCTTTGAAGTAGGATTTGTTATTTTAGTTCTCCATTCTTACAAGAAAGAAAAGAGGCCTAGTGAAGCTACGTGACTTGCCCAAGTTCAAAGCCTGGCCGTTGGGCTCAGAGCTGTGGATCTCATCCTCTCAACCATGCTGATCGCTCACTGTGCCTCGGCCTCACTGTTCAGAATAATAGGAATGTTTCTGTCCTATTCCATGTAAAGACTCCCCACTGGGGGCAGGATGTGTGACCCTGGCTGTGGCATGAAAACATGTGCTAAGAATTCTCAGCGTTTCCACTCAGCGCTCAGAAGCAGAGCTTAGGGCCAGGGGCCATTTGGTGGCCAGGGGAGCAGGGCAGGAGGGAAACGGAGGAGACAAGTGAGAAGGGCCCGAGGGTCCTCAGCTACACCGTGAGACAGAGCTTCGTGTGCGCGCCCACGTCCCCTCGGGGAGTGGGAACTGGAGGTGACAGCACCATCTTCAAGTAATGCCAGAGGTGGGCTCTGGAGCCAGACTCCCGGCTTCACTCCCAGCTCCGTAATTCACTAGCAGTGTCTCTCGGGCCAGTTTTTCAACCTCCTTGTGCCTCTCGGGTTTCCAGTCTGCGGGAAAGGGAACACAAAAAACTGTGCTGTTTCAAGGGCTTGGTATGAGGATTCAATTTCTTGGTATTTGTAAGGCTCTGAGAACAGGGTCTGGCACTTAGTAGGGGAAGGAGTTGTTAAGTTAATAAAGAAAACAGGTGGGAGAGTGTCAGGGGGCTGGGTGACTTCACCCTGTCATAGCAGGAGCAGGACCTGGGCCCACCCCTCAGACCATAAACCCACATCCTTTGCCTTGTATTGCATTACTTGCTGCAAAATTAATAAAATAAAATGCAACAAAACCACCTCACCTGGGGGCTTGTATGTCTGTGCAGGGGGAGAGGGTGTTGGGGAGTGAGAGAAAGAGTAAGTGGGGGGATGATGGATTTTGTCACGTGCCTTTTGTGAATCCTGGCTCATTTTCACTCATCTCTGACACGTGGGCATCCCCCTCCAACCCCTTTCAAAGCCTTTGATTCTCATTAATGCTGTTTTTCAATTAAATTATTCTTAGTGCTAGAATCTACCCAATTAAAGAAGCAATTTTCTGCACTTTCCCTGGAAGTGACTGCTTACCTGGTTTGGTGCCTTTCTCGGTGAACAAAGCTGGAGTGAATTCTCCAGGGCCTGGCCCTAATTGGTGGTGCTGGGGGTAGGGGAAGAAGGGCGAGCCCCACTGCGGGGGTAGATCTCCTGGAAGCTCCCTTGACAGTGACAGGGCTCAGATGCCAGCCCTCCCCTGTCCCCTCCCACCTTTATTTCCAAAGGTTATGCTCAAGCAGGCCTTAGCATAGCTGATAGCGCCAATTTGTAATTCTAATTTCCTTGGAAATAGGGCTAAATAGAGCATTTGTCATTCTTCTCTATTGTGGATTTCCAGCCCAGGATGAGGATTTATGGCCTGAGCTGCTTCAGCCTCCCCAAGCAGGAGTCTGTCTTTGGGACACAGATAGGGTTTCCAAGCATAGATTTGAGAGGGTGTTGGGTGGGGGGAAGGGGCTGGGTGTTCTCAGTTAAAAATAATCTCAAACATTTTTTCTCTAAATCTGGAAGAGAGAAAAAAGCGTATGCTGCTAAAGCTTCAGGTTGCCTGGTTATGAATAAAATAAAAAGCAGGACAGTGTTTAAAGAGGGAACATGCTTTCAGCACTGCGGCAGTGGTTTTTCTGTCTGGGATATTTCTTTTGAGAGGGAGAATAGGTTGATTTCATAGGGTTGAGTGGAGACTCGAGCAGGAGCCAGCTCCTCCAGGATGGGAGAGAGCAGGTAGCTTGGCATGGGGCAGGGGCAGGGAGAGAATCTGGCCCATCTTGGCAGAGGCCAGCATTTGAGAAGTTTGATGGTGGTTGGAGCCCATCTTTGCAGCTAGTGGTGCATTCTGCAGTTATGTTTTAGCCTTTACTTTATGTCAGGCTCTGTGCTCAGCATCAGGGGAGGCGATGATGAACACAAACCCAGTGGTTCTCTGAGTAGGGGAGACAGACATTAACCAAGGAGTCACGACAATAAACATAAAGCTACCCACAAAATGTAAAGCTATTTCATGAGGGGAGCAATGTGTATTTAATATTGACAGTACAGACGGTTCTGGGGATTAGGATGTGGACATCTTTGGCCTCAGCAGAAGTACCTCCTTTCTCAACAAGAAGAGATCCAACTAGGGGTCAGAGGGCCTCCCAGTGAGTTCTGGCCCCACTGCTACTCTGTTGAAAGATTTTGGCTATTTGCCTTATTTCCCTAAGATTTGTAATGGTGCACTTTGCTTCAAAATGTCTACTGACATGAGTTGAATTCTCTAGGTCTAATTTCTCTTGACCTTCCTGCTCAGTCCAGAAGTAATGATATTCAGGGTGGATAAATTCCGACTTTGCTGGAAGGGGTTAGGGACATCTTACGTAGAAAAAAAAGTGCAGTGTAAATCTTGATATGAAGTATTAGGGTGAGAGGGAGCTGGCTGGTAAGGGGCACAGGTGTTTGAGTAGTCCAGGGTTATGAGGGCTCTTAACACAAGAAGGTACAAAGGGAAGCCAAATTTTGGCTCCATGATGATGTGGCTGCGGGCTGTCCCCAACTGTTAAACATCTAATGTGCCTGATTGGAGTGGCTCTCAAGGTCATCTCATAGAACTGCACCTATAGAGCTTCAGTCTCTTCTTCCAGAACCCCTGAAAGTTGTGGCCTAGATTTTTTTCCAATCCTGCTAGTGATCAGAAACAAGGCATGGCATTTGTCTTTAGAGCATCTTCCTGTGACCACATTCATTGATCTGAGCTCAATCTCCCTGTCTCTTTCCCCAGTGTCTCTCCATGAGTTCCACAGAGAGCAAACAGCCCATCTGAGCCAGGTGCTGTCCTACCAGATGACACCTTCACTCTCAGAGGTGCATTGGCCCAGGGCCAAGCAGCTTTGCCCACACTCTATAGGGATTCTCCCCTGGGTAAGGAGCCTGGCCAAATGCCTTGGGTTCTGAGCATTACTTCCTGCTGGTTGTCACAGACCGCAGAGAAACCAGGCTTTGCTGACCCTCAGGAAACAGGTGAAAGGAGAAATGGACAGGGTGGAATCGGGGCAGAGCCCTTGAATCCTGACACTATTTTTTTCCTGCATTTGGAAGCAGCCCAAGAGCCCCAAGGATTGAGGCAGCTTGGTCCAAGTTACAAGAAGAGATTTCTGTGTATCGGAGGACCTCTGAGAGGTTGGGACAGGGGCAGGAATTTTAGTCTTACATTAGACACTCCTAGGCCTGAATAGAAAGTATTTTTTCCCCAAGTGTATTTATCATAAGAAGACTATCCTTACAATTGAGTCCTTACAAAATTTTTATTGGCGGGCACTGTGGCAATTGTTTGAGTTTATGACAAAAAGTTACTATTGGAATAAAGCATATTTGCCTGTGATATGACTGTAGTATGTGCTAGTTTTAAAAACTCATCGCAGTCACTTATTGGAATTGTTTTAGCGTGCACACACGCACATATAGAGCTGTTTAATGAATTTAATCATTTTTCCTGGGGCGATAATCTCATAAATGTAAGTTAAATTGTCATGAACAACCATTTTGAAGAACTCTGAAAGAAAAGCTTCAGTAGAGTCAGTGGTTATACCGTACGGCACCCTCACAAATGAATGGGCTTTGGGTAGCTAAGATGATGGAGTTACAGCACCGTGAATGGCTTCAAAAGGTGTCTCTCTCCCGCCCTATCTAGAAGCAAGTGAAGATGGTGTGCCCTGAAAACTGAGTTGGAGGAGTCAAAAGGTGTTTTAGTATCAAAAACAGTGATGTGAAAGAATAAAGTTGTTTTGTCAAAGGAGTATGGCATATTAAAAGTATTTATCAATGAACAATGGTATAAGTCATGTTACCATTTTTGCCATGTATTGTGTGTTCCCACATATTATGTGCACTCACATTTTGGCCCAAACTTTCAGGAAAAATCTTTCGTCTTAATTTGTTTCGATTCAGCTTTTTGTTTATGTTTGGGTACTTGTGTTTTATATTATAATGAATGTTAGCATTTATTTTTTAACATGTGATAGTTCGAGCAATTTTATGTAACAGATAATTACAAAACATAAGAATGGATACAAACTACAAGAAATTTCATGCATTGGTAACAAATAGTACTACCCATGTATAACATACATCTTCAAAAATTGGGGCAAAAATACACACATTATACAAGGCGAAACATGGCCCATCTCTGTATGCAAACTGAATTAATTAAGTGTTAGAAGTAGACATTTGATTTTTTTTTGTTTGTTTTGTGCTTTTTGCCGGGGCTGGGTTTGAACCTGCCACCTCCAGCATATGGGGCCAGTGCCTACTGCTTTGAGCCACAGGTACTGCTGACATTTGATCTTTCAAAGAGCAGACACATTCAGTATTTTTTGCCAATAGAGGCACTACTGGTCCCTATTTTATATATTAGGAAACTGAGGCTCAGAGACTATTCCAAATGTGGCTTGAAAGAGAGCAGGCCAAAGATGGGGGACTCGGAGCCTTGCCTAAGCTGATTGTACACATGGATAGAAATCTGTAACCCCGTGGGACGGTCCCTCCCAGCCCAACCTTGGGAGGGCTGGAGCCCAGTGAGAACTGACCACAGCCAAGGGCTTTCCCTGTGGCTTTCTCTTCCTCCTGGAATAACCAAAAAAAAAAAAATAAAGAAGGAAAACATTAATGTCTTGGCTGTTTTACTTCTAAAATATTAATTTTTTTTTAAATTAGAGAATCAAAAGGAACACGTGTGAAATATGCACCAAAAATGACATTTCTGTGAAATATAAGGAAATTGAAACAAGAAAACAAAAATATTTGCTTGGCTCAAAGAAGATTTATCTAAAAATGATCTCCAAACTAGTGTCCATAGAAGCTATTTTTCCTTTCATTTTAAGTCAAGGTATACTATCATTTAAAGAAATATTTAAACAAAATTAATGACATACTGCTATTTTTGGTTTTCTTTATAATTTACAAGTTTTAACTTTTGAAAGAACTTTAGATATTCTGCATGATCTAGATGGCCTAAGAAATATCGAAAGTAACTTAAGAAATATTGAAAGTGACTATATTAATCATGGTGACTTACATGATCGAATTAAAATATCTTCTATTTTCTAGGATAACAGTTTATATAACATGTAACTTCTTTATAGTATTTGGATGTGGTAGTGTAAAAATCAGGGTTAATTTCCAATTTTAAGTATTGCTTTAAAATTTTTTATTGATAATCCCACTTGCTGCTGGCTCAGCAGAGTGAAGCATCTCTAATTAAAGTAAATTAAAACCTGTCTAAGAAACTGTGTCGACTCAAGAGGTTATCTTATCTGGCTTTATGTCAACAGAGTGTGTATTATGTGAAAAACTTGATTATCGAACATAATTAAGACTTCTGCTGTAACAAAGGCAAGAGATTTCATGGAATAAATGCATAATGATTATGAATTGTTATATAAAAAAAAGCCATTTAATAAATTTGGACTCTATCCCTCTTTTTGGGGCCAATTCTCATAGAGCTGGAGCAGGATTGCTTGAAAAAATGGTCTACAGTTACTTTCTTCTTCCTGAGTTTCCCTTTTGTTAGTCTGTCTAGGCTTGAATCCAGTTTGATTGGGGGCGAATTACTCTCAGTTCTTTCATCAATAAAGTAGAGATAAGAAATGTGTCCCCCAATGGTGCTATGTAGAGTGTAGCTCACAGGGGTTTAAGTCGCACAGAGTTGGGCTAATTGGTTCCTGCCCTTGTTAGGCAATTCTTTAAGTTCTCTGAGCTTTATTTCCTCATCTGCAGGGAGAGTCATTCCAGCCTCTGACTGACTTGGAGGGATTGGTGTCAGCTGGCACAGTGGCTCTGAGCTTCACTTCCCTCATCTGAGGCACCCCGAAGCTGTTCATGTGCATTCACTTACTACTATTACATTCCACCGAATATTTGAGCATCTATAATGTGCTGGAAATACGAATACATTAACACATTAAAGAATAAAATAAAACAAAATAATTATCAGTGGAAGCACTGGATCTGTGGGCCAGGGTGCCCTACAAATGCTCCTTGAACTTCTTACGTTCTTTCTTAGCCCCATGCTGGTTCATCCCTGCACACCCGGCTTTGGGACAGGACGCCTGGAGCTTGGCGGGTGCTGCTCAGTAAATGTCTAAGGAGTGAACGAGTTGCATTCATGGTGGGCTGTAGGTCCAGAGAGCTGAACTTTGAAGCCAGAAACTTTTCAGACTCAGGAAAACTTACAGCAGTTCACTTTGTTTCCCTGTAATACCAATTCCTGCCCAGCCTTTTAGGGACATCCGGGTCCTTGGTCACCTCCTTTCCGAAGCCTTCCCTGGTTTCCATGGCCCACGAATCTGTTTTTCTCTCTCTCTCCCAGCTCCTGCTATCCACAGGAGACACTTGATATGGACCGTGCATGATGTATCCTTGTCCACGTCTCAGCATCGCCCACAAGTGTCCTGTCAGCCCCTTGATCTTACCTGACATAGCTCCTGGAAGTTTCCAGCATTCACATCATTTTGATTGGGCTTAAGAATCTTAGTTGCTTTAGAGTAAGCTGTATCTGAGTTTGAGGTATAATCTTGAGAAATCATTTAACTTCTTTAAGTCTCCATTTTCTCTTTTATATAATGGGAATAAAAATGCTTGCCTTAGAGGGTTTTGATGGCGCGTATCTGACTCACTCATTCAGAAAATATTTATCCAGCGTCTGCTGTGTGCCAGCCACTGTTCTAGGTGCTTGGAATGTATCTGTGAGCAAAAGAGAAAAAACAAGCTCTGCATTCATGGGATGTCCATTCTCGTTGAGGGAACGTTTCATGTATATGTTACATATATACATGCACATATATAAAATGTAAGAAAATGTCATAATTAAGCAGGGAAAAAAAATCTATGGAGAAAAACCAAGCAGGATAGGGTGATGGAAAGATTGAGTACAAATTAGTGATGTTAAAATGTCATGGAAATAATAGTTTATTTTTTTAATAACTACCTACAAATAGCTACAAAAATAAAACAATCATTGATTTAATGCATGCTTATTAGCTTCCTTGGAGTTCTTCAACCACAGTGCCCAGTCCTCCCAACATGTTTTGATCATGTTTTCTCCGCAGTAACTTTTAGAAATTCGAAGGCTGTGTCCTTGTTGTAGATGAACATACATTTGATGGGTTGAAATGAAAACAGGCCTTGAAGGAAATGGAAAAGCATCTGTGCCCATCTTCTGCTGAGTCAGGACAAACTCACATCAGGAGGGGGCTGTTCTCTATAGTCGAATGGCTGGTGGTGGCTTCTCCTTGAATGAGGAACTGGTAGGGGATAAAGATCCAGATGACAGGGGTTGACTTCCAGGACATCTCCGATCCAGACTGTCCTAGTAAAGCACGAGCTAACCTCCTGGAGAATTCAGGATGCCTCATCAGATTCTCTTCTAAAAGACCCTCTGACTCCAGTTATGATACTTTGCACATTGAAAGGGCAATAACTGTAGAAACACAAAATGGGGACTCTTCATCTACTATGTAGAAAAAATGATTGTTTTATTTGTTTATATATTTTGAGGCAGAGCCTCACTCTGTTGCTCCAGACTAGAGTGTCTGGCATCATAGCTCATGGAAATGTCTAACTCCTAGGCTTGAGCAATCCTCTTGCCTCAGCCTCTCTAGTAGCTGGGACTGCAGGTGACCAACACAAAACCTGGCTAGTTTTTCTATTTTTAGCATAAACAAGGTCTTGTTTTAGTTCAAGCTGATCTTGAACTCAGGAACTCAGGCAGTCCCCTCTCCCTGGGCCTCCTGGAGTGTAGGATTATAGGCGTGGGCCACCATGCCTGGTCATTATTATTTTAAATTATTTATGGTTGCATTGAATCCAGAATTTGGGGTTTTGTAGTTGCTGTTTCTGTTGGTGTGTTCTCTCATGGTTATTATTATAACCACTGATGGTTATTATTCTTAGTATGATATGAGTCATTTGTTCAATGAACAATTCCTGAGCTCTTTACCTGTTTCTGGCTCAAGCAAGACACTCTGATTCTTGCCCTCAGGAAGCTTTTAGTCTGGTGGGGAACACAGGCATCTAAATAAAGGATTTCGGTAAAGTGTGAGTAAATACAGTATGATTGGAGTGAAGGATGGACGGACGGCCATGGGATGTGAAAGGGAGAGGTAGGCAGGCTGTGATTCAGGTCAGAGTCCTAAGAGTAGAGTCCTAAGTTGTATTAATAGAACAAGGGAGGAATGCTTATGCAGGGCAGTGTGGCAACTAGGCTTGCATTAGAAGGGTCACTGTGCCTATAGAGTCCTGTATGGAACAGAAAGGAAGGACGGAAGAAGACTCGTTCAGGAGGCTGGTGTAGTAGGTATGTTAGAATGTAGGAAATTGTGCATCTAGTCGAGTCTCAGTGCTCAACTTTATTTAAATAAATTCTTGATTGATTTAACTCTGGACATGAACATAATGTCCAATATTTTGACAGACTTTAGTTTGCTCTGTGTCTCGGGTTTTTGCTGTATTCGTTTCTACCTTAGGCCCTGGAGGCCTCAGCTGGTCCCATCGCTAGCACTGGAGAGTGGAGTTGCCGTGGACTCCTGCCCTGACCTTGATTAACTCAATTCCAGTTCACTGTCAAACTGGCACGCAGGGCCTGCCAAGATCCTTGTCCCATCCCGGGTGCTGTGGATATAATGATAAGTACAATTGATGTGGTCCCGTGGGGATGCGAATTTCTGTTTTGGGTCAATGAAGAATTAACAGGAAAACTTTGGACACGAGTCAAGTTCAGTGAACTCAGTAAGTGTTTTACCTATGGTTCTCAATGATTCCTCCCAACAACCCCACGAGGTAGATTTTGTTAAAATCAGTTAAGAGAAAGCAATATTGATGTCTGGAGATGTGATGTCACTTGCCCAAGGCTGCACATTTAGTAAGAGAAAAATAAAGAGACATGAATGCTCGGATCTAGTTTAAGAGCATAGATGGGAAGGTCTTGGCAGGTGCCCGGTGGGGGAGCACAGGCCTGGCCTCATGTGTTCTTTCCTCTTGGGTCTCTGGAGCTGAGATACTACTTCTGTAGGAAGGGTGAAAATTTTTTCAATGGGGCTATACAGTGAGGTGTCTCTAGATGTGCCCTGAAAGCAATATTGCTTCCCCTCTCCTCCTAGTCTGGACCACAGCTGACAGTCTGGTCTGTACATGAATGTACATGGAGTCCTTTCTCAGGTAAGCTGGTCTCCATGGGCTGCTAAGACATGAAAGCCCAGAGATAATCCCCTGACCCACTCCTGGGAGCTCTGAGTGCTCACAGGAGCGGACCCAGGAGTTGTAGGGATGGCAGGGACCTTCCTAGAGACTAGAGCTGGTCAGGGCGTCCTGTGTGTCCCCTAGCTCTTAGCCGTGGAAAGTGGAAGGTCATTTTGCAGGATGGTTGGAGCAGGGTGGAGCCTGGGAATGAAAGCACTGACCCTTACTGTCCCTAGTCTCTCCGGATTCTGGGACAGCGTGACTCTGGTGTAGGTGGGAGCAGGGGAGGGAGGCTGGAGTTGCTTGACACTGATGAGGAAGACACAACTCTTACAGGGAGCAGAGGGCACGTGGGACCTGATAGGGCGGAAGATCCTGCCACGGGGTATTTAGGGTATCAAGGGCCTCCGGGAAACTGGGAGGAGTTAGATTAGGCACAACTTGGGGGCAGTCAGAGGGGAGAAGGTTCTGGAACCTGGTATGGTCAGGGTGGAGATGAGGAGTTGGTGATGGTTCTCAGGCATGAAGTCGGGATGAACCAGGAGATCCCTGTCATGAGACAGGTTCATTGGACATGGGGATAGCAGGGTGATAGGCCGGGGAGCTGTGGACATGTGAGGCCCAGAAAGGGCCAGCTGCTCCTACCAAGCTGCCTTTTACTGACACCCCGAGTCTAAGGCAGGGTGGGCGTGTGGGTATGGTGGAGGGAAGGACAGATTGATCCAGTCTTGAGGTGTATTCATTTATGACCTCGTGAGAGTTTGTGGAAAGATCTTCCCATTTCTATCCCCTGGAGGGATGTGCCCCAAAGAGCAAACACTTCCCAAAACAGACTTACTCTTCTGAGCAGTGGAAGGAGCGTGTGGAGCTGGGGGGCTCTAGTGCCTCTGTCCCGTATCTGCTGGAGCAAGTGGCTGTAAGCAGGAGCGAACTAAGATGAGGGCAGCTCGGAAGGCCCTGCTGGTGGAGCTCTTAGGTCAACTCCTTGATTTTACACAGGAGTAAACTGAGCCAGAGGAAGGTAAGTGGTCGACAGAGCACCTGCAGCTGGCACCGGGGCCTTGGACTCCTGATTCTGAGCCTTTTGTACCATGACACTGAGAGGGTGCTACGTGATGCTCGTGAGCATTGCTTGGGTACTTTAAACATGTATGATGCCCCGTTTATATTCTTCTCCACCTTAAAGATGCTGATTTGCTTTGTCTGGGATGGACCTGGGATTAGTGTTTGTTAAAGTAATTCCAAATGATGCTTATAAAGGAAGATCTGAGGGTGGAAATCTAACCAAAGCACACACTGAACGTGAATGTCTATGAAAAATTAGAAATTATTTCATTAGTTCATGAAAGAAGCAAGAGGCCTGTCTGCTTGAGATGGTCTTTGAAGGACAGTCAGCTGCCCAGGGCAAGCGAGTCCCTCACCCTCTGTGTCAGCACATGGCCCAGAGCTTGGAAGGGCATGGGTGTCTGAGCACGATTGCCTGCTTGTTGAGTGAATGAACAAATGAACTGGAGAGCTTGATTCTGGAAACAGTCTCAGACGTAAGCAGAGGAACTCTTTGAGCAGGGCAATTGGAAAACTTCCATTCCTAGCATGCTTTCTGCTTCTATTTGGTGAGACAAACCTCTGAAGATGGATCTCGAAGTACATATTCTTTGGGATACGAAAAAAAATCGGTATTAAAGAGAATAGAGCATGTATTGGGTGGAAGGAATCTCATAGTAGATAAGCAAGGACTGTTGTATTTTCAGCAGTTTTCCTAATTAACTTGATGACATGGCCAGGGGATTATGTTTTCTGTTTGTTAATTATCTATCAGAGGAGGATACTGATGCCTCTGCTTCCTGCCTCGCCCAAAGACTCATTTGGGGCACACCTACAGGTGTGCTAGGAGCCAGACCCCAGGCTGGATGCTGAGGCTGCAGAGGTCAGATAAGGCCTGACGGCTGCTTACCCAGGACCTCCCACCAGGAGGTCCTATGCTTGATGAGGCTGGATCAGGTACCCAGAAGTGCCTGGCACTGTGCTCATAAGGGTTAAAGCAGATCAAATAATGTTTTGGGAAGTATGCAGCGTTAATCAAAATTTGGCATTAACCCCAATGCCAGTGTCTCCTTCTGTCTGCTGGCTTGCGGTGACTAACCCACCTTTCAAGAAGTAGGGAAGTCACTGTGTAGGTCCTCCTGACCACAGTCTTTTCTCACTGCCTTTATCAGTTCTGTTGGGCTATTTCCTCCATCAGTGTTTAAATGCCTTTGGAGTAGGGGAGGCCTATTATTCTTATGTCAGCCTTCAGAAACAAAGGGTGCTTAATATCTATTTGTATAACTGAATGAATACAGTTTTTTTCCTGGTGGGAAAAATATTCTAAAATGCCATCATGTTAAGGAATGCTCCTGGTGAGGTATGTGCTAAATAGTTTCATCAAATGTTAATTTACAGATACAGTTTAAAATGGGCCTAGCTTGCTGTGTCTTGCATTTTTAACGTGTACTAAAAGAAGTCACAAGGTTGGTAGTATCTTAAGGGTTAATCATTTGTGGTGAAAGGCAGAAAGCCCTGTGTGTGTGTGTGTGTGTGTGTATTTTCTCCTGGGGTCTAGGGGCAAGAAAGGGACGCTGACTAATATGTATGTGCTGGTTTCCAGGGACCAGAGGCTATGATTGCTGTTTTAAATTGTTTGTGTTAATTATTGTAATAATGTTTTGTAAATAAGTTGCCTTATGCAAAAATAGCTGAGAGAGGGTGTGTTTCCAAGGAATTTTTGGCTAGCTTTGGCAGTCATTCCAAGTTGGAAAAGATTTCTTGAAGGCATAAAGAATAAAAGGAATGCCCAGAGACCAGGACTGGAGAAAGAAGGGTCTCAGAGAGGAAGACGGGGTGGTGGGAGAGCAGATGGGCCGAGTGAGGCAGGCGGAGAACAAAAGGAGGAACAGGTCAAGTAGGGGTCACAGAGCACAGGGACAGCGTGCAGGTACAGATACATGGAGAGAGGCCAAGTCACAGAGGGACAGAGACTGACACAGGGACATCTGCATGCCCAGAATCAGAGACACGGAGACAGGTGCACTGGGAGACACGAGGAGAGACAGCGGGTCGCAGGAGCGTCCTCAGTTGGTGGCATGTGAAGTCTTGGGCATGATTCTGGATAGGTCATGGTGAGGAAACATTGCCTGTAATTGGTCCATGGGGAATTTTTAATACAATCTTTAAAGCGATTAAAGGCCATTTTATTGAATAGAGATCTGGGCCTCTTTGAAGAGAGACCAGCCTGAGCCGTTTTCTCCCCCTGTGCTCAGCTGTTGTTTCTGCTCCTT
Source organism: Arctocebus calabarensis (assembly GCA_963573935.1). Lineage (NCBI taxonomy): Eukaryota > Metazoa > Chordata > Mammalia > Primates > Lorisidae > Arctocebus > Arctocebus calabarensis. Next base: position 5,601 of record CAUYON010162102.1, on the reverse strand, counting down.
GGAGGGGAAAGGATTGTGGATTTGCTTCCCACCTTCCTCCTGCCAGTGGCAGGCCAGGAGAGCTCCTCCTCCCCGGGGAATTCGGGAGGGAATGTGCACAGGGCCCCAGCAGGACCTTTGGTTTACTTGGCTTTGCTGCCCAGATCCCAAGCCTTGCTGGGACAAAGGGCATGATTCTGACATGTAGGTGCTATTGCAGAGAAGACATGCAGCTTACACCAAATCCTTTGCTTTTGACACTTCCTTTGGAGTCAAACCTGATAGGATTTTAAGGGTTAATCAGGCTAAAAATATAGTTAGCCACGGAGGGTTAGCCAAGGTAGGGAGGGTTTCTTCTCTCCCTTTTCTGAGATCAGCAGCCTCATGGCCCCATCCTGGCTGCTCCTAGAATGTGATTTCACTAGGTTAAAACAGACCAGGCAAGAAAGAAAGGGTGGGATCTCAGAGGTCACTGAGTTAAGTTCTCTTACCTTACAGATAGACAGACTGAGGCTCCAACAGGGGGGCTGACCTGACTAGAGCCCCAGTGCTCTGAGTGAAATGTGGCTCTTCCTCCTGCTAAGGAAGGAGGGCCACCTATGCCATCAGCCTGCTATATTAGCCCACTCCTCTGCCGGTGACAGACATCACTAATCAATCATGGCCTGCTGCTGCTAGAGCTTCTCAAGACAGTGCTAGGAGAGCACCAACAATCATTTAAATTCTGCATGTAGGGCAAACCCTCTGCCCTTCTTGCACCACACACTTGCCTGCTGATGTATTTGTCATTCTTATGCAGATAGCTTTATAGTTTTCATCTGTACCCCACTGATCACTGATTAATCATAATTCATATACATTAGAATTAGAAGGATTCTAGCCTGTCCCTTCTGCAGGAATCTAAATGTTGTTTATTTGTCAAAGCGAGGGAGTGGGTGGAACACATAGTCCAGTCTCAGTGGTTATTTATCTCTTTGCTTTTATGTTTATTTTATCTTGAGGGTGGGGGAGTAATGCTTGCAAGAAGCTTTTTATTATTCCTTAGAAAATGACAAAAGCGTTGCTCAGAGAGTTTGGCCAAGTTCACAGAGCTGGTGCTTTAACTGTGCCATTGGTATGGGAGTGGCTGAACATACAACGGCTGACACGGGGAGGGTGACTCATTTACTCGCAGCCTCTGGGAGGAGGGTACCACATGCCACACTGATCCTGTGAGACTGCAGTTGGGATTGGCATGAACAGGAGGGCCCGTGGGAGGCTTATCGAGAGGGCACAGGGACTATGCTGGTGCCCCCATTTGTAGAGTTGTTGATCTAAGGAACCTTACCTGTGAGAGGGGAACTTTCAGACACTCCCAGTGTCACCAGATGTCCAGGCAGCAACACATGATATTGATCCTTAATTTTAGGTCTTACACCACAGCTGGGATCAGAAGAGCTGAAATTGAAAGCCAGGGTTGCTGGACCTCAAAGCCAGTCCCACCCCACCACACAGGCGCCTGCCAAATGCTGCTTGTAGAATCAAATTTTGTGTGTCTGTGTTTGTTTTTCTTTGCACCTGGGCATTGTTTGATGATAGAATTCATTTCCTTGTCTATTTCTCTTTGTGTTGTCACATTGTGGTGGTTGGGAGAACCAAAATATTCTCAAGTGATTCAGGCATTGTCTAAGAATCAGAGAAGGAGGTAACCAGTCAATGGGACAGAGTACGACGACGATGGAAAACAGGGACTCATTGAGCTGATGGCAGTGATGCCTCCCTTCAATAATTAGAATGTGACTGTGCATACAGATGAGCAGAGCAGACACCTTCACAGATTAATATTCATATGTCCAGGATCGCAAGCCTTACAGCAGGAGTCCCCGAGGGGTTCGTTTAAACGACAGACTCCTTGCATGCATTTAAAATAACACATCAAGTGCATGACTACTGTTTACCTATGGAGGTTTTGGGGTCACAGCTGTTATGAAAGGATATATGGCAATGGTTTTTTTTTAAAATCAGATGTAGACATTGAATACAGAGGAGTAATGAATGACGTGGCAGCAGCGTGACCTAAGTTTGTGCTGAGTATGTGCCACTACGCTAGGCATTTCCTATACGTTTCCTCCTTTACATCATAACGTCCTCTCAGCACAGGTATTATTGTTAAGATTTTTAAGGTGAGGAAATCGAGGCTCACAGAATTGAAGTCAGACAGCTAGTAATTGGTGGAGTTCACTTACTACCTAGCTTACAGTGGCTGTAAGGGGCAAACACGAGATGTGTGATGAACTAGCTGAATTAGCACAGTGCCTGGTGCCGGTCTGCCTTCAGTAAGCAGGAGCTGATCACTGTATCTGGATATCGTGCACCCCAGTGTCGCCCTCATTACTGTATGAACTGGTGTGCACTGGAGGGTGAGTCCTCACTGCAAATCTCTTGACTTTACTTTGTGGGCAGATGTAACTCGGATCTCAGGGTCTTTACCCAGGCAGTTGTCCTCACAAATTCCTGATTTTCAAGGTCACCTGGTATCCCCAGAAATTCATCCTAGTGGGTTAGTTGATGCTTTCCCCACTAAAATATATATAGGCGTTTTAACCTTTGGCACTCGTGAATGTGAACTTATTTGGAAAAAAGGTCTTTGCAGATAGAATGAAATTAAGGATTTGAAGATGAGATTGTCTTGGATTTACCTGGGTGGGCTCTAGATCCAATGAGAGTGTCCTTGTCATTTGGGAGACACATGGAGAGAAGAGGAGAAGGCCTTGGGCAGGCAGAGGCAGAGATTGCAGTTTGTAGCCTCAAACCAAGGAACGTCAGAATCTGGAATAAGCAAGAAAGGATTCTCCCCTAGAACTATCAGTGGGAACGCAGCTCCGACGACTCCCTGATTTCAGACTCACGCCTCCAGAATTGAGATGCAGTTTACCTCTGCTGTTTGAAGCCACCAATTCTGTGGCTAGGTGTGAAGGAAGCCCCAGTAAAGTAAAACACCCATGTGTCCCAAGAACCACCTGCTGATGGGAAGGAAGGTGGCCGTCTTGAGTCCTGACAATCCTGGTCTACCACCAATGGACAGTGGGACTGGGAACCACCTGTTTCCTTAATCACAAAGGGAGGAGAGTGCTGGGGACAGGGGATCATGGAATAGGAGTGCAGGATGGCCTGAGATATAAGTTAGAGCCTTGGAGTTGCGGAGCCTGGAATCCTCAAGTAGTGGTGACATTCTGAGGGGAGCGGCTGGAGGGCAGTGGGACAGAGGGAGGGGCTGGGTGCACATCGGCTCTGTGGAATCCCGGTTTCCCACCTCACCAGGCCTGGAGACAACTACGTAGACATGGGCATGGGCGTTGATGTGTGGATGCCGCCAGTTGGAACCAGTTCATTCCAGTTCATGCTAGTCAGGAACAACTATTTGCCACAGTGGAGAAGAAGAATAAGCTCTTCATTTGCAATCACTGAGCTGCAAAGGATGGGAGACACATTTGGGTAGTCCTGCTGTATTTTTTTGGCTGTTGTTAAATCCCAGAAATAATTCTTTTGACCTAGTTTTGGTCGTGCTCAGGATGTGGTTATACTTAACTGAGCTGAAGCTCAATATATTTTTTTCAGTGTCCTGGAACCACCTTCAGAGCTGCTTCTTTGCATGAGTCTCGATGCTGCATGGGCAGGTGCTTAGGGCCAGGTTCCACCTGCACCCTGGGCAGGTCGGTGTGGCTCAGAGGTCAGGAGTGTGGACTCTGGGATGAGACTGCACTGACTCTGCCACTTGGAGCTGTGTGACCTCCCCTAAGTTATTGAACCTTAGTATACTAAGCTGCAATATGGGGGTAAATGCACCTTCCTTTCCCAGAGATTTGCCCATTTGATCTTCAGAGGAGCTGCTAATGACCTCTTGATATAAATGAAGACTTGCCTCCAAGAAGAGGTTAAGTATCTCATGGCCATGTCTCCTGGCCAATCTGGGAGTCTGGCTGGAGCCCACACTCTTAACTACTGCCTCTCCCCTCCTTTTCCTGAAGAATGTTTAGTAGTGAGTATTGCCATTTAGTGGAAGAAGCTCTGGGGGTCCACAGGGCAGAGAAGTTGCTGGAAAATGGACCCAACTCATGGAGTTGGGGTAACGTCCTGTAACACAATAGCACCGATTCATGTTTGGTGGGCGGCTTTGCAGTCTGTCCCCAGAAGTGCTTCTTTTTGGTCCTTGCCAGCAGTAGTGACCTGTCCAGAAGCTGCTGTGCTGTCCACGACACTGGCACTGTGTTACCCTCTGAACAGGCAGCAGTGAGAGTGGGGACATGGGAATGCCCCATCTTGTCAGACCTCATCAAGCAGAGAATTCTGGCTTGTCCCCACCCCTGGAGAAGGGATTGGCACCTTGAGGACCTAGAATGTGTGGGTTCTGGGAAGGGGCTCCCAGTTTGGCCTGGTGAGGTCCCCTGGGTCCCCTGCCTGGCTCCACAGTCTGAACCGCTCCCCCCACCCCCATCCCTGGGAGGTGTGCTGTTCCCTGTGTTTTCACTGCTGGAATTGATTCTCTGTGCTTAAAATTCTCCCCACTCTCCCCTCCCCCTCAGGTTCCCTTTGCTTCCCCAGGCCTAGGCTTAAGGACCCATCACTTCCTCCCCTAAGCAGGAGACAATTAAGTAGAGGAATAATTGTGCACTAAGATTGGAAACAGAGATGAGTGACATGGGGAGCAGTGGAGGGGGCATCCCTGAAGCACAGCTGCCGGTGGGGAGCCAGGCACACCAGTGCTGACGGAGGAGGAGGTGTTCTTGGGGCTGCCTGTGTTCTGAGGTCCTCAGGTGGGAGAGCTCCCGTGGCCAGGAACTACGGGAAGGCCAGAGGAGTGAGCGGGTGCACAGCCGGGAGGCAGCAGGTGAGTTTGAGAGGTGCACCTGCAGGTGGACAGTCTAGATTTAAATGGAGGGCAGAATGTCTGCAGTAGGGGGACCATCTGGCTGCCTTGTTGAGGATAGACTTGGTACAGAGCCAGGGGAGAGACCCCTGGACTGAGGCAGCAGCAGGTGGGCGGTGGCAGGTGGTAGGAGGTTGGACATGCGTGCTGTGGGTAGAGGTGAAGGAGAATCAGGCCTGTCTAGATTTATTCTGAAAGTTTCATGCAGGAAGAGGAAAGGGAAGAGTCAGGGTTGTTTTGTGGGTCTCTGATTGAAGCAGCTGGGTTAGATGGTGGCCGCATTTCCTGAGAAGGGCAGTCTGGAAGCTGCGGTTTGGAGGTGGGACCCAGGGTCCACTACGGAGGTGGAGGGTGTTCCTTCTCTGCCCGTGCTGGTGGGTAGAGGTACTGTGGAGGCTCTGGGGTGGAGAGGGCTGCAGCTCTGAGTGGAGGTTCTGACCTCACACCTCCTGATGCTGATGGTAGAGCTGTAGCACCCTGGGCCTCAGGATCCTCCTGGAAGGAGAGAGGCAGAAGGGGTGGGGTATCAGAACTGGAGGGAGGAGGGATGGGGGTATCAGAACTGGAGGGGGGAGGGGGCGTCAGAACTGGAGGGGGAGGGGTGGGCATCAGAACTGGAGGGAGGAGGGGCGGGGCGTCAGAACTGGAGGGGGAGGGGTAGGGCCTCAGAACTGGAGGGGGGAGGGGTGGGGCCTCAGAACTGGAGGGGGGAGGGG
>CAUYON010162101.1:0-14063 GCA_963573935.1 Arctocebus calabarensis | reverse complement strand
GATATAGATCTGATTCGAGTAAAGTAAGTTGTCGAGCAATTTCTATCGGGTGTAAGGTGAGCAGGTCAAAAGTCTCTATGTGCCCAGGTCTGCTTATATGCCACTCAACCGTAGGAGGCGAACTCTGAAATGTAATGTTATGACCTGGTCCATTGTCTCTCGCAATTTTTTTCCTTTGGATTATCTTAGTGATGGATTCAACCCATTTTTTCATTGCTTTACCTGAAATACATTATATTTTAAATAGAATATCCTTTGCTTAATATTTTTCATTTTTAAATAGTTTAAGATCACACAAATGATACCTGAATATATCTTTGGTATAAAAAGTTCAAATGATCAAATGGAAAAATGCAACTTCCCCTTTACCATTTCCTACCTCATTTTTCTCCATTTGGGTGACCACAATTAATAGTTTGGTGTGTATTCTTTCAGATCCTTTATACATAAGATTAAAAGTAATTTATTTGCAGAGATTTTCTACCTCTATTGTACTGAACTTCACCCAAAATATTATTTTATACTCCTCCAAGAAAAGTTGTATATTATATAAATTACAATATTTATAAGGACAGAATATACATATCTACTATTAATTAACATTATATTTTATAAACCAAAAAGTTCTAGAGGACCGATTCCTTCATTTATAGTGTGAGTTTTGATGTAGCCCTCTTTGGAACTGTATGTAAAAGTAATCACGTAACCATTTATTTTCTGATTCTCATTTAGATTGTACAATCGATGTAAATAAAAACAAGTTTGTCTAGGTAGGACATCCTTAGAGCCATACAATCACAGAACCTTTAAACTAGAAGGGAAATCATGGAGATCATTAAACCTAGCTCTTCATGTTATTGATACGGAAACTGACGCCTAAAGAATCAAAGTGATTTTGCCTAAAGTCATGTATCTGGCTAGTAGCCGTGTTAGAAACAGATTCTCAGTTTAATATGACTCTGTTTCTTTCTATTCACCTGTGGCCCACTCGACCTCCCACAGTGGCATTATAATGGCACTATAGTTCCTAAATGCCCTCCTACTTTCAGATAAGTATAAAGACTTGGCTTAAATTGAGACTCTAACTCATTCTATCACTAAGCTGATTGACTAAATGAAAATACATTGGGGTCAAAAGGGTAACTACTGAGCAATTGGTAGGTATAAATGCTCCAAGAAAACTTTTAACTTTTTCAAATGGTTATGCTGGCACTATCATAAACATCCCTTAATAACAATAATGGCATCAATTGAGGGTCACCATATTGAGACTTTTACTACATATAAAACTAGGCACCTAAAAAACATACCTCTTACTGTTCCAATAAATTCCTCCATTCGTTGTAAAAGATCTGCATCTCTTTCAAAATCATAGAAATGATGCTCTACCCAGTGCCGACATACGTTCAAAACTCTATGGTATTAAAGCAGAATTGAATTACATGAGAGCTCCAACATAAATAAGTATTTATCACAATGAGTGGTGCAAATGAAAATAGAATAACTCTGGCTCGGGCCTGTGGCTCAAAGGGCTAAGGCGCCAGCCATGTACACCTGAGCTGGCGAGTTCGAATCTAGCCTGGACCTGCCAAACAACAATGACAGCTGCAACCAAAAAATGGCCGGATGTTGTGGTGGGTGCCTGTAGTAGCCCCAGCTACTTGGGAGGCGGAGGCAAGACACTCGCTTGAGCCCAGGAATTGGAGGTTGCTGTGAGCTGTGATGTCATAACACTCTATCCAGGGTGATAGCTTGAGGCTGTCTCAAAAAAAAAAAGAAAATAGAATAACTCTAACCAAATTGAATAATCTCTTTTTAAGGCATGTGTGAAACAAAGTTTATAAAAGAAGAGAAAGTGAAGTTTACAGGGTAAGAGTAAGATACAGGTTTACAAAGCAAGATATGCATAGATAGTAAAGGCCTTGGTTATGGAGCAGTGGGCTCTATTGTCGTGAGGAGAAAAACTTAACACCTTTAAAATTCTACATTAATTAAAAATTATACAATTGTTGATAATTGCTCTTATTTCACTCATTTTACTTGTTACTTCCTCCTTACTTGGGAAAGGTCCTCATACACTTCAGCTCTGAGACAACAGTTCAATAAAGACTTGGTTACTTGAGTCCTTTATTTTATTTTATTTTCTTGAGGCAGAGTTTTACTATGTCGCCCTCAGTAGAGTCCTGTGGTGTCACAGCTCACAGCAATCTCAAACTCTTGGGCTTAAGCGATTCTCTTGTCTCAGCCTCTCAAGTAGCTGGAACTACAGGCGCCTGCCACAAAGCCCAGCTATTTTTTTTGTTGCAGTTGTTTAACTGGCCCAGGCTGGGTTCAAACCCGACACCCTTGGTGTATGTGGCTGGCGCATACTGTGGGCACTGAGCCAGTCCTCTACTTAATGCTTACCGCAGTTGTACAGGCTGTATATATTCTTTTCTAAATCTTTTTAATTCTGCACTCAGTGGTTGGTCTCCATTCTCTAAAGCTATGCGATCAGCTTCTGTTGGCTCAGGCTCTGGAATTTCAAACCTAACATACAATAGAGTAAATTAATGAAAATACTAATTTTATTAAATCATGCAAATAGAAAACCACAAACCTTTTCACCAATCAGCAAAATCAAGATAATACTATAAAAATTATTAAGGATATATACATCAGTGAAAACAATCAAAACTTCTATAATGTAAAGGCTAATGAAATTATTTTAAATTAGTACTTGCCAATATAGATAAAACTAACTAGAAACATAAAAGAGAATACATGCAAACTTTAAAAAGCAATTATAAAGTTATGGGACTGGTATTCATGTTTGGTTTGTAGAATTTCTCAAAATCAGCTGACACAGTAATTTTAAAGGTAATGCTTGAAAAGTTGATGGTTCTTCATTTGGGTGGATAAAACATCTTCCTTGATTACAGTATTTATTAATGGTCAAGTTCCATTTTACTTAACATGTGGTATACAGTAGAACCTCTGTAAGATGACCATCCAAGGGATTGTAACAAATTGGTCAATAGACAGAGGTGGTCAACATAAGGAACTAGGCCTGCTGTACTGATCTGTACATGTACTTTTTCTTATACAGCTTTTATTAGAGATTATACAAAATCATACATAATCAAATTTACTGTTTTTTCATGGTTTAAGCATTTTTTTCTGAAAAAGGAATCAATCTTGGTCTATTTTTTATTCTTATTACAACATTAACTGGAGAAAGCACCTCAATGCTTGGCTACAACACTCAGCATGGCTGGGCGTTTTTTCACATGACTTCAAACTGCATTATCAAATACCTGACATCCTCTTCTGTTAGAGTCTCTGCAATTTCTGTGTCATCCTCACTTGCTTCTTCCACTTCATCAGTTGCTTCATGCACTTTGACGCTGGTCTATACTTTGGTCAATATCACTTGGAAAACTATTTCTGGGTTGGGCTCATTACAGGGCCAAACATCATGATTTGGGCTTGTGACAAATCCAATGACACTTTTTTTTTTAAGAGAGTCTTATGTCACCCTTGGTAGAGTACTAGGGCATCACAGCTCATAGCAACCTCAAACTCTTGGGCTTACACAATTCTCTTGCCTCATCCTCCCAAGTAGCTGGGACCATAGGCGCCTGCCACAAGACCTGGCTACTTTGTTTTTGTGGTTATCATTGTTGTTTAGCAGGCCCGGGCTGGGTTTGAACCCACCAGCCCTGGTGTATGTGACTGGCACTCTAACCACTGAGCCACAGTGACACTCTGTATTGTTTCTAGATGAACTTTATTCCAAGCAGAACTGATCCAGAGGACAGAATCCAGAGACTTAACTGATGGAGTGAATGAAGGTGCTTCCACAAGTACACCATAGGTTTGTGTTTTAGTAATAACCTGCTATAGGACCTGGGTTTGGTAGTACATTTTAAATGTTTTGATGATGCCTTGGTCAAGAGGTTAGATTTTGAGGTCATATTTGGAGGCAGAAATTTCAGTGTCACAATTGTGAGATGATTCACTGTGTGTGGCCAAGACAGAAGTCTACTGTCAATAGACCAAACCCTTTCTTCATCTTCATTCCTTGGTTAATACCCCTTACCCACTCTTCACATAGGATAGGTCTTTGAGCTTCAGGTTCTTGAATGCATGTGGCTTTGTTGATTTTCCAATCACCAAGGGCTTTATTTTCTCTCTGGGAGAGCTATTGCAAAGCAGAACTGTGAAATATTCTTTGGAAAATTTTCTACTCTTATATTTGTGACCCTTCATGACAAGGCTATAGTCAGGTAACACCTTGAAAAAGAGTCTGCACTCATCAGCATTAAAGATGTCACCTTTGAGACTTCTGGCAAAGTCTGGGAACTTTTTGATGAACTCTTCCACAGCTTCTACTGGAACTTCATTGAATTAATCACGTAAGATTTTCTGGGAGATCCTGTGTTGCAGTTTAAATTTCTGGAGGCAACCACTTGATGCTTGGAAATCTGCCATCACCACCCCTGAATTCCCGCGCAAATTTTTTAGTAACTTCTGGAACGTTGGTCCAAAGATTCACAAAAGAACTGCCCTCATTTTTTTGAAGCAGCTTAATGTGGCTTCATTAATTCCACTGAGGAAAGTTTTCTTCTTTCCTCCTTTTTTCCTACAGGTCTCTACTTTCCTTACTCTCTCTCTCCAAGTACTCATGTTTATGTTTTTGGATGCTGCTCACTGTGGACTTGCTAACACCAAAATGTTCCTCCATTTTTCTTGGCTGCTGCTTTTCAGATAATGTAGAAGATCAACCTTTTCCTTTAATGTCTGCTTTTTGAGTTCTTTCCTTTGGGTCCGTGTGTCTCAATTAACTGTAAAATTTTTCAGTAATTGTAGAATGTACCCACAATTCAGACCAGTTTTTCACATTGAAAAAAATCTTCTGCAACATTTGATAAACAATAGGATGTTAGGCCTAATCCAACATGTGGTAATACTAAAACATGAAGAAGAATTTATACTAAAGAACAAATACTACTACAGGGGGGCAAAGCCCATACCGTCTACCCCTTGGTATAAAGTGGACTCAAGTGGTTAAGTTATAGAGGGTGAATTAATATTATGTGTCACAGTCCAGTGGTCAAGCTACAGCTTACAGAGATGGTCAATATATAGAGGTCAGTTTTCCAGTGAGTACATGTGATGCATGTCTGGTGTATGAAAATCAGGTCAACTTAAGAAGGTGGTCAGTTATGGAGGTTCTACTGTATTTGAAAAGTCTACATCATCAAAATCTGAATTTCCAGAGTTTAAATTATACATTTTGATATAGATATTTAATTTCATTAATTATATAAATTTGAAATTTCAAATATTGAATTTCCATGTATAAAAAAGAATACCTATTTTTATACTTAAATAATCCAAGCTAACATATTATTATAAAGTCACCTAAGAAATTTTATTTACTGAAAAAGTACTCAAACTATAAGTACTTGGATTATTTAAAGTTCATTCAACATATTTCTGAGACACAAAAGATCTTATCTCAAGCTCTTTTTTCAAAAAAATAAGGAACTCAAACATTTTTAAATGGACAGACCTTTCTATTATAAGACTCAGTAGTTCTTGAGGTTTGCAAAAGGACCTGTACGTTGTAAGAAATGTCCGAACAAAATTGGGATCTAAGAAGAAAAAGGAAAAATATCTTAATTAAAGTCTTTGATTCAGAATGATTAAAACTAATATTTACATTTTCAAAAAATAGCAAATAGTCAATTTTAAAAGTGCTAAAATGTCTTGACAAGTAGAATGCTTTGGACTTTGTAAAGCATCACTAGCTTTAGTGCTTCCTAAATCAGTGGCAAAAACATTGATATTAAAACTTTACATCAATTTTTTCTTGCTGTCTGGACATGCTGACTAGCTGGTCTTAAACTCATCATTGGCCACAGGAATATGCAAGGAAGAAAGACAAAGGCAGAGCGTGGAACAAAGCTCCAACCTGCTACCAGGATCTCAGAGCACGACCAGTTGGTTTATATCCTTGGTAAAGAAAAAGGCCACAGCAATAACCCATTACTTTTCCTGATATGCAAATCTGTTAAATACAGGTTTTAAATTATTTTATTTGCTAGAAATCTTACAACTGCTAAAAAGATGCTTATGGATACCTGTAAGTTATTAAAACTATTAAATGCACTAGAATATGTTGGTTGGACCCTATACCCAACTCTTTATTCCTTTTAAGTAATCACATTGAGAGTTTAATCATAGAGGAGTCTCCAACCACGTCCTTGAAAGGGCTTACTTTTCATTCACATCTTTATCAAGTATAACAGGAGGCTGGCTGAGTGTGATCACTTCCCCAGGTCTGGCCTACTCTCGACACACTTTGACAGTATTCTCCCAAGTTGTGGGGAAAGGCTGCTGTCATTAGCATAAGAGAACTGGGGTGCTCATCTGCATAAGGAGGGAGAAAACTATTTTCCCATAATAGGGGGAAAAAGTCACTTCTATAACTCACATTCCATCAAAGTTCACATTTAATCAATTTGAGTCTTTATTGGGAGCATTCTTTCCCTTACATTATAGACTAATAAACTACTTTAATGGTAAATTAATCGAGAATAGCAATGTGTTTATTTTTGTTAGGTTACACATTAGATCAAAGCTTTATAAGAAGTGCAATGTCTTTTATTAGTATAGGATTTAGCAAAATCAAAATGCATTTGTTCAGAAATTTTCTATGTAGGCTGATTCTGATTAGGAACCACTCTAAATTTAGCCATAAAATATTTACAATATGGTAACTTTTCCTCAAAAAAGCAAATTTATAGATTTATCATAAAGCAGAAATCTATTTCCAGCATACTGGTGTATATGGTCATCAAAATAATGAACTTATTTAAATATCATACATCCTTGAATTTAAAATTATAATACTTTAAGTTAAAGAAAAATTTTCAAAATAAAAATACATTGGTTTTTAAATGCCCCTTCTTCTTTAGCTTTATACCTTCTAAAGCTACAGTGAGTTACTGATAAAAGTATATAATTCTTTAATAATTTCCTCTCTGTTGGTATTTTATTGTCTTCAGTTACAGAGTTCCTCAAAAGTTAAAGACTAATGTCTCATCCAGAAGAAAAGATATTAAAACAGAAGGCTGTACAAGATTTTAAAACAGAGATTTTTATCGATTTCATCACAATCTTCCCTTTCAAGAATCTTCTTCCTGTTCTGCAGATGTATTTGTAAGGTGAGGCTACTCAAAACAGCATGCTTAGGAAGCAAAAGCAGTGGCCATTGTAGAGATGCTGAGCTGTCACTATTGAAGAGGGAGGCCATACCCTCAGTACAGAGTGCTCTGAGTATCCTGAGTTGATTCCAAATGTGGGGACCCCCCCAACCCTGTTCCCTTTAAAAAATTTTCAGTCTCAAAATCCAAAATTAATATCAAGATCCATTTCTTCTCAAATGCCACCAAAGTTGGGCTAAAAAGCTGTGTGATATCAATGGTACTTTTAAGTTGAAAGAATAAAAGCAAGTTCTAAGAAAACTAAAGCGTGCTTTAAGAAAACCATGGCTACTTTTAAAGGTAAGCTATTTTCAAACAGGTTTTTCATCCTTTTTTTTTTTTTTTTTAAATTTCAGGTTAATGTGTAGGTACAAACAACTAGGTTTTTCATCTTAAACCAAAATTTCTGGCCATAATCAGTACTTTAGTAACTGATGATAATGCTGAGAAAGCCATGATGTACCCCCAGGGCAGGGTCAAACAGGGTCACATCAGTTCCTGATGTCTGTTATATAATGTTCTCAAAGCTCATTCCTATAATTTATTCCATGTGATTTCTGTGGGGTGAGTAAGGTGGGTGAGAGAAGTAACTAAGACTTATCCAAGCTCACACTCCAGAGTGGCAGAGGTGGAACTAGAACCTAGATCATGCAATTCCTCATTTAGTGATTTTTTTTTTATACCATATCATATAACCTCCCTGGAATAAAGAATCCTTAAGGTTTCCACAGCTGTAAGATCTAAATAGAAGAGTTATTCTATGAATTATACCATCACTCAAGAAATTTGTGTAAGTGATTAATTCAGAATGTAATTACAACTTGGTTAAAGGTACCAGAAAGTCACTGAAAAAATTAGCAGTCTAATTGTGATCCTGCAACTCTTGATAAACCTTTCAGATCTTAGGAAGTAGCAGCTGTACCTTCCCTGTACACTGTATTCAGAAGTTTCTGGAATTGGCAGTGAAATAAACACTTCTATAATCATCACAGTGGTATTAGGTTCTTGTGGCTCAGGTTTCAGTTGCTTTTAGCTTGATTGGAATTAAGGGCAGTATTGCCAAAAAGGAAAAAAAAACAGCAAAATCTAAGAATAAACCCAGAAAATTTGGCAACCATTTAAGTACTTTCGAAAAATATCTTAAAAGGCTGTATATATTCCCAGGTTTGTATTTATTTAGACTTTAGTTGTGGTCTAAAGAAATGCAAAATTGCTTATATTTTTATTTCTATTTGGATGGATTTTTCCATTTCAATGACTGTAACATATAAATGTCACACTTGAGGCTTTTATCTTATTGATGTAAAGGGATAATTTTTTTTTTTTTTTGACACAGAGTCTCACTCAGTTGCCCTGAGTAGAGTGCTGTGGCATCATAGCTCACAGCAATCTCAGACTCTTGTGCTCAAGTGATCCTCTTGCCTCATCCTCCCGAGTAGCTGGGACTACAGGTGCCTGCCACAACACTCAGCTAATTTTTCTAATTTGACATTAAAGAATATGCAGCAGTAAGGACAGACTGTGTAATTTTGTAAGAAAACAAATTACTTACTTCCCATTTATCAGACAATGATAAAAGCTAAGTTTTATACTGCAGCAGTTATCTACCTATATTCTAAAAATATGTTTCAGAGCCAAACAGAAGGCAAATACATAACAAAAAAAGCCAGGCTGGGTTTGACTTTAAAACATAAGCATGAACAAATAATTGTACAGAAAATTAAAAATAGCCTATTTTGATACTCTCATTTTCTGTTTATCATTAACTTGTGGAGTTAATTCCACAAAGCTGTTTCTTAAACATGACTCCTTAATGGATTTCAAGATGAGCAACAATAAAAGCTTGTTCTACAGTTTCTTCTCCCTCGTCATAGGCAATTTCACTCTTCTATTTGACTCTGAAATCCCTGCACTAAGATTTCCACCACATTTGCCAGCTGATCTGCATCCCACCACGCAAGCTCTTTATATGGTTACCTGCTAACTCTGCCTTCAAAGCCCTCGTCTAGGTCCTGGTTATTTTAAACATAAGCTATAGTTATCCTTTTCTGCTTCCCTTCTAGGTGTCTCTGTGATATTTTACTGTACAATTCTTCAAAATCTTGGAAACTCAGAATGTACTTATAATAGTATTCAGAATAGAGCATTAAATTTGAGGTGATAAACTCTTTTTCTTATGTGCCTATTTTGATTGACATTTGGCAAGCTCAGTGGGATTTGAAGTATTTATTACATAAAGTTATTTAGGTAAAGAATACCCTTCCTCCAACCACCATAGTGAAACACTGTTAATCAGGATGTCTGCTCATGTGATAATTCTCCTTTTAATTCAGCTGTTTAAAAAGCCAAAAGAAACAATAAGCTTCTTAAAAAGGATTTATAAACAATCAGTCTTGAATTCCTTAAAAAAGGAAACAGACGCTATGCTGACGCACAATTTAAAAAAAAAATCAGAGAGTTTAAATATAGAACAACACTGCGCTATAGATCAAAAACTGTTGAAAAGATTTTTAAAAACTTAAAATACCCAAACAGAGCTTATATAGGACAGAAACTCAAAAGGAATCTAATGTAGTATGTTGAGCATTTTCTATATGAAGACATAAAATAGGATAAACACTTTAATGAAAAATATCTTCTGGCTTAAGTTTTTTCAATACCATTGTCTGTAAAAGAGAAATTCACCATGCATGGGAAATACATTTTCCTTACACTTCATTATGCAAAGCTTTTATTTTCCATAAATTGTCAGTTCTAAACTATTTTCTTTACCTTAAAGTCATCTCATTTTTCTTAAAAAGACTACCAAACTGGACATATTTATACCTATCATGTCTCTACTCATTGTTTTGGGTCACAAAAATTAATTTGTACTTTATTGCCTGTAACAGCTGTAACAGAAGTGAAATTCTTACTGTCCTTTTCTTTGTACACATTGCTTTGACTTTCTTATTCTAGGTAAGGAAATTGTCTCTTCATATCATTGCCAGATTTAGGAAGGCCCATCTAACTGGGTCATTTTCCTCCCAGCATTTGGGATCAATCCCGAAGTTCTGATGTAGTTAGTGAATTACTGCATGTCGAGAAATACTGGATCTGAGAGACAAACTACAATAGATTCCATGTAAGATTCTGTTGCCATCTTTTAAGCAAATTATTTTATTTATTATTTTTTTTTGAGACAGAGCCTCAAGCTGTCACCCTGGATAGAGTGCTGTGGCATCACAGCTCACAGCAACCTCAAATTCCTGGGCTCAAGCGAGTCTCCTGCCTTCACCTTCCAAGTAGGACTACAGGTGTCCGCCACAACGTCTGGCCATTTTTTGGTTGCAGCCATCATTGTTGTTTGGTGGGCCCCGGGCTGGATTCAAACCCGCCAGCTCAGGTGTACGTGGCTGGTGCCTTAGCCACTTGAGTCACAGGTGCTGAGCCAGTAAATTACTTTCTAATTCACCTAAATTTAAATTTTTCTTTCTAGAAATTTTTCCTTTTACAGAAAAACTATAGTAATAGACTTAAAGACAGAATTTTGTCAAAAAACAAAATGATGACTAATATCTAAGTAGGCACTAAAATCTGTGTATTACAATGAAAGTGTACCTGTAGTCAGAACTTACCTACTATTTCAATAAGAAAAAAAAAATTGTTCCATGTTTTCTTAGTAGACCTGTGTTTGCCCAGAAATGAAAAAACCATTCATATTATTGGCAGTTCAAACCAAGGAACTAATTCCCTTAGTTTTTATTATTTAACACTTATAATTAAAAATTATATCACATTCCATTCACACACAAAAAAATCACCAAATATAAGTTATTTTATATGCAAATAGTGCAAAGAAAAGTAATTTTTAATCCTTGTTTTGCAGTTAACTGGTACTATGACTTCTGGCAATCATATAATCGTCAGGGGTTTGGGGTTTTTGTTTACAAAGTAAGGGCTTGGTCATCTCTTCTAGCACTAGAGATCTATAGCTCTATTTTATACCTCATTATTAAAACATGCAAGGGATAAAGTTGGTCAAAGCATAAGGCTAAAATCAGTTTCTCTTCTATTTTCATGCCAGTATCTGACCTGCTATAATAATCTAAAAAATGTTTGTAAGTGGGATCTTATATTATTATTTATTAGACTTTCTCATGTATTTTATCCAATGTCTTTTATTATAATTCTTTATCATAAAAATATGTAAGTTAAATGTTAGCTTTTATTTCAGTATAAGCTACAACCTGTATTATATGTTCTCAAATAAATATACCTACTAACTAACTGGCCAAACCAAAAATTCTATTTGTTTTCCGGAAGGCTGAAGGAAGGTCAGAGGAGACCAGAGAATAATAGCTCTTCAAGCAAATGGTAACCTGATCTGTTACCATGGTAGTAAGGACCGAAAGTCCATTTCAGCTGGAAAGGACTTTATAAAGAACTACATTCATGTTTTACAAGTTTGTAGATGGTCTTATTAAGAGAACCTTCTATACTGCCAGTAGTAAGTTCAGTAACAGACTGTACAGAATAGACCAAATAAGCTAATAATCACACTAATTTGTGTGTACTATAAACCACAACTCCTGAAATCTGCTTACTGATTTCAGTTTTGCTAGTAATGTTTATAACATAAAATAAATATTCAATTAAGTGTCAAAGGAAGACAGAAAAACATTTTTTTAGAACTTAGCCACAACATTTCTAAAACCAACACTGGCATTTTATGTCTCAAGAAACTGCTGGAAGGAATTTTTACTAAGTAAAATAATCGATATACTAAATAATAAATTTAACTTTGGCAAAATTCTATAAATCTTGAAATTTAAGTATTTTATGTAAGTAAAAGCATTAAAGATATTATTCTATTCAAAAACTAACAACTGATATAAAAGAGAGCCGCTATCAGAAATAACTATCCAAACACCATGGCAAGAGTACTGTGTGCACAAACTTGTAGCTAGCATTGTGCACAGTAAGGAAAGAGGACTGTCAAGACTGCAGAAAAACTACCGGCTTGTTCAAGTTAGGGTTGTTTTAAAAGTGTCCTCACTCAAAAAATAAAAGGCACAGTTCCTTAAGAAAGAAATATTTAATTGTAGTTCTGCAACTGTTCAATTAATAATCATAAATTAATCCTGTGAAACACAGCAATTTTAGAGAAAATTTTTATCATTGATGATCAAGTTTTATAGAGGCAATTAATTAAAATTTTTGGAATTTGAAAATATTTTCTAACAAGAGTTATTGACTTGTGACAGTAAGTCTTCTTCAGCAGTGCCATTTATAATGCTCTACAGGAAAAAAAAATTAAAACTTCTATCACATACGAATAAAAATCTAAAGATTAATTTTCCCCTAAACATTCTAAGAACCCCAAACAGAAGTATTTAAGACAGTGGTTCTCAACCTTCCTAATGCCACGACCCTTTAATACAGTTCATGTTGTGGTGACCCCCAACCATAAAATTATTTTCGTTGCTACTTCATATCTGCAATTTTGCTACTGTTATGGATTATAATGTAAATATCTGAAAAGCAGGATGTATTTTCATTGTTACAAAGGGGTCGCGACCCACAGGTTGAGAACTGCTGATTTGAGAGGAAATGATAAAATTTGATTGCTTATTATAAAAACTCTACAAATCCTCTAAGGACTTCAAAACTAGGATAATGTGGCCAAAAAGGCAATTTGAACTTTTATAACCTTAAGAAGTAGCAAAGAAATAAGTATTTTGCAACCACAAATTTTGGATGATTTAACAAAATATCTTAATAGTTGTAGTATAGATCTTAAAGAATTTATAGAATGTTGATAAAGATCAATTAAATTGGTAGGTCATATTACTTACTAAAAATTGTACTTCTCAAAAAAACCTTTATATGTAAAAAAGATGACAACAAAAGTTATTTAAAATACTTGTGTTTTTTTTTTAAGTGTGTCAGTAAAATGAATACATTGACTACAGACGTTTCTAGGTAAAAAATTAAAATAAAATTAGAATCCTTGGCTTCAGGGATTGCTAAATTTCATAGGCTTAGGAATGGAAATAAAGAGAAAGCAAGGCTATATGTATTTGTACTACCAGCCAATTTTGGTGGATTCACATTCAAATTTTTATGTATTTTATAATCTCAGTAAGGGAAAGAGAAGAAAAAAGAGATAAAGGAGTAAAAAATGTTTAGACCCCAATAATAATGATTTGTTTACTAATTTTAGTCTTGTCTCTATCTAACTGGGTAAATTTAGCCAAGTGACCTCAATTTCTCATTTATAAGTCTGATTATAAGATTAAAAATAATGTTTGTAAATATGGTAGAAAATATAAAATTTCAAAGAAATATAAAGAGGTAGTATTTTTAGTCAAAAAACTCTGATAACCTAGAAGTGTTTGGTTAGTAGTCTGTTTTCTATTTTAGGCACAATAAGCCATGCAGCAAAGAAAATTAGCTTGAAACAGGAAAACAAAAGTGATAGGCAACTTCGTATTTCTTACCTGCATACATATGGTATGTAAGCCTCTCTATAAGTTTAATAACAGTTCCTGCTTTGATAATTGGAATTCCAGCCTTGGGCTGCATATTTTCTTCAAATATAATATTCTCTTCAGAGTCAGGCTCTGCAAATCTGTAAACGTCAGCACTAGGCAGTCTCATCTGTTCCTCCTTCTCTTCCTGCAGCATTGTCACATCAAGCATCCTTTCCAGAGTGCTTCGGTACTGTAAAGATATCAATGCTGCCATCCAATTGTTTTTCTCTTCAGCTGACTTGGCAGAAAATATAACACTATTTTCATCTTTTAAAATTATTTCAAAAGCATGCTT
>CAUYON010162096.1:0-25269 GCA_963573935.1 Arctocebus calabarensis | reverse complement strand
ACAGCTCACAGCAACCTCCAATTCCTGGGCTCAAGCGAGTCTCCTGCCTCCGCCTCCCAAGTAGCTGGGACTACAGGCGCCTGCCACAATGCCCAGCCATTTTTTGGTTGCAGCCGTCATTGTTGTTTGGTGGGCCCAGGCTGGATTTGAACCCGCCAGCTCAGGTGTATGTGGCTAGCGCCTTAGCCCGTGGAGCCAAATTTGCAACTTTTACCAAGTTTATACGCCCAAGAATACTGTTGCTTCTCTGTCCATCACTGATAAAGTTCTCTGATTCTCTTTTGATAGCTCTTGGGTGATTAGAAACACTAATTTAAATACCAGAAATGGGAAAAAAAAGCTAAAAAATCTTGGTAGCCACCTATTTACCTCTGAAACTTTTGCTTTATAGCTCACTAGTGGTGAGCAAGTATCAGCAGTCCATCAGTTTATGAAACATTAAGATTTTGAAAAAATAAGTTCATGTTAATGTCCTACCTTATTTGGCATCTTTCCTTTAAGATCCATAGCGAGCTTCAACATATGGTTATTGGTTTTGCCAGGAAATAAAATTTTTCCAGTATAGAGTTCATATAAGGTACAACCTACAGACCACATATCTATACCATAGTCATAGCTTTTACCTATAACTGAAAGCAAAATGAAAAGCTGTAATATGAGGATAAAATGATTGACTATTATTTTTATTTCCATTCATAGGGGACTGACTTAGTATAGAGGATAACCACAATTTCAATACCTTAGTTTGGCGATTAGTTTCATGTTCTTTCCCACTAATTCTTAGTAAGAGACTCAAATTTAAAAAATGGGAGTATTGGGCAGAAATTGAAGAGGTTTAAAAAAAAAAAAACCAAACCAAAAAAACACCTTTCTTCTCTTTTTTTCATTTCACCTTTTGGTGAAGGTGCTAATCAGCCTAAACCAAGGCAACAGCAAGAGAAAAAACAAAGGTCCCACACAATCTATAAATGTGATAATCAGACCTTGAATTATCAAGAGCAGTCTTCTAAAGTCGAAGATTTTCCACAACTGTTTTGCTACTCCTGCCCGACATGATCAAGACTCCTGTCACAACTACCTTCATTCCACCTGAGGAGGATGAACTTGCTATGGTTCCCTTTCTCATGAATGAACTTGTGCAGCTGCTGAAGCATGATGGAAAACAGTGCTTAGACATTAAATATACTGCTTCCACCACATATGATGGCCTAGGTCAAAGAATATTTTAAGAAACTTACTGATTTCAGGAGCACGATAAAATCTACTGACAAGATAAGGTGTTATGTCGTTATCCGCAACATGTGAAGCTGACCCAAAATCACAGAGCTTTAAAATAGTTTTTGATTCATTAACCTGAAAAACATTTAAAAAAAATTTTAATGCAAGCCAGGAATAATTAAGACAAATAAATAAAAATATTTTTTTCTGAAGCCAACAATGAGAACAAAGCCCCTTATTTTAAAATTCCTCTTCTATTTAACTGTTTCCTACTTATGGAAGAGTAAAAGCTATCAAATATTTGATTACAATTAGTAAACTTTTTTCAATGAGGAAATGTGAGATAAAACCAAGTAAATTTAATTTTAATAACATTTTTAAAGGGTGGGGTAGTGAAGGAAAAATGTAACTTCATGTAGCAAATCTTCTAAAAATGCCCTGAATACCTGCATAAAGTCAAGTTTTATTAACAAGGAATCAGACCTAAGTTAACTTTCAGATGCCAGAAATTATAATGGCAATGAAAGCAGGATGATTCAGATTAAATTCAGACAAAAACATTCTTCATCCGAGGGTGCTAGATTCCCAAATTTAGCAATCACTTCAAGTCTAAAAATTATTAAATCCCTTAAATATAAAGAAGGTATTAGTCAAGAAAATGTTAAATACATCAGGCAAAACTGATAAACACGAACTCTATATTAGTCATTTGTTTCTTTTTTCCTTTGTAAATACTTCAACATACACAGTAACAGTGACATCTGTTGAGAAAGGCTGGAGTTGCTCCCATGACTGCTGCCACTCATGAGTCAGAAGCATGTTCAGGATTAACAAGTGAAGATAATTCATATTCCAGAGTCCCTTCCCCCCTTCAAAAGAGACACATACAAATTCCGAGTTGGGACTTGAACTTGGCCTACTGTTCCCACCCCAAAGAAACACAATACTTTAAACAGCCCTAAGCATTCTCTATAGGGATATCATAAAGTTTGGTCAGTGTTACAAATGGGACTATTACATGTACAAATGATATCCACAGAATTCAGTTAACAGCAGAAATCATTTTTAACTACTGCACTGATTACTATTCTCTTCATCTTGGGAATCAGGAAACATGTTAGCTTAAAATGGAAAAGCTCTTTTGAAGCTTTTTTTAAAAGTCTAAGTTGAATGTAACTACTTAAATCTTAGACCAACTGAAATGCCTTAATAATTAGCAGGGTGTCCATACTCATATGCACTTTAGTTTACTATCTAAATTGTACTTCCTCCATGAAGAATGTGGGAGGGACTTCTACCACAATGATGGCTAAAATCACTGGCTTAGACTTTCCATGTGTCTCCATGGTTTATTGGAAAAATGCAGTTTTAAAAAGAGCTTCGAAGATGTTGCCAAGTGTCTTATTCTGTCACAATGGTTATAAAGATGTTCGTTGTATAATTACATTTTAAATTGTATATGCTTTATACATTCTTTGAGATGAAAAATACATTCTAAAATTAAAGAAAAAAATGAGGTTAAAAATCGACTGTGAAGTTGGCTAGGTAATTCTACAATTCATCATAATGTACCTGCCATTTCAATGCAATTACTCAGCTCTTCTAAATTATATTAGATGAACAATGCAATATAAACTCACACAAACATAAAAATGGAATGTGCTTTATTCAATATTAACATGGTGGTCTGGAAGGAAATATTTTAAGTTATTAACAAAATAGAAAACAGAAATATGAAATAAAAAGCTTAGTTATTAATAAGAGTCCTTAAACTTTAATGAGACTAGAATCTTTTAAAGAATTTATTTTGTCATAGTTCAAATATCCTCCAATAAAGAAGACTTGACATGCTTGGCTTTTCTTAAGAATCTCTCAACAGGTATCAATTGTAGGAGAACTGATATGAAGCATCCACTTAAAAAAATGCAATGCAGAACAAATATGTTCCAGGAAGATGAGCTAGGAATTTTCTAAATTGTGAACATGCCCCAAACTGTGAATACCACAGAATATGGTAAAGGAACAGGTCCAGGGAGATGAGTGTGTGTGTGCATTAATCACACTGAAGTTATTCCAAATTTCAGAAACATAAACATTTAAAATCTATATAGTACTATACCAAAACTCATTTGTATGAGATGTTAAGACTTCAAAATGGACGTCTTTCAATACACTATCTAAGAACTGAGGTTTACTGGGTTTGGGCCCCCAGGAGCCCAACTCAACTCAACTCTATTTGTTTGTTTAAGAGTAGGTAATTCCCTTTAATGTCCCTAATTCCATCAGTCCACAAAATTATAGGGGAAAAAGTGTGAACACTCTTTAGTTCAAAGCAGCAATAATCACGTGCAGCATTTTTTCAGATACCTGAGCCTACACATTATTGCTACAGTAAAGCATTCTTTGGGTTTGTGCATATTTTGAATAAATCAAAAGAAAAAATGGCCCACCTCCTCCTTCTTTATGCTTTTCTATGAAAGTTCATGGCCCAATTTCCAAAAAAGGTAAACATGAGTAAAGTCATTTGAAATGGTTAATACATACACTGAATTATGTTTCTAAGATGTCATTTCTAGAACAATATAGTAATTATCACATTAAACAGTGATATAGGTGTATAGAGTAGCCTAGTTGTTTGACTTACCAGAATATTGTCTGGCTTGATATCTGCATGTAGGATATTGCATCTTTTAAGGAGTTTCAATGCCAAGAACAACTGTTGACTATAGGATCTTACAGCTTTAATATGAAGACCAACATCCTTACCATATTTTTTTAACACCTCTCGTAAATTCATACTTTGGGACAGAGAAAAAAATAGAAGTTAAAATGAAAAATGCATAAATACTTTATAGCATACAGTAACCGAGTGCAAAATATAATGAAAATATTGTTTATGAGTCTACACCTCCAACATTAGATAAATTACTTTACACTAAAATGAGAGCATATCAAATTGTGTGTACATTAACACAATGCCCCAATAAAATTCATTTTCAAAGAAAGTAGAAACAAAGATGCATGATACAAATTTCTATTTTGATTTTAGAATGGGTTTACATTTGAAAGCACAACAATGAAGACATATTGTTGAAAGTGAAAATTATATTTCTACCCCGCCACTGTCATTTCTTTTCATTCAGGTTTAATCCTTCCTTGAAGCATTTAATTTCAAGAAAATCTCTCTATTGACCTATAGGCTACATGAGCTTAAGGCCTGATACACAGTATTCAGTCACTGATGTCG
Organism: Arctocebus calabarensis; assembly: GCA_963573935.1. Taxonomy (NCBI): domain Eukaryota; kingdom Metazoa; phylum Chordata; class Mammalia; order Primates; family Lorisidae; genus Arctocebus; species Arctocebus calabarensis. The sequence goes on along the minus strand of CAUYON010162096.1, from coordinate 20,804 downwards.
GTACACTTCAGAAAGCTAGCTCTTAACCAAAAGTTAAACACGAGAGGTGAATGGAAAAAAAAACCAAATGAAAAACCCCCCAAATTTGTCACAGCATTTATCCAAAATGAGGTTGGTAGAGACCAAGAAGCTAAATTTTTAGTTTAATGCATAGGTTCTGACATTGTACCTGAGAGGCTCAAACACAAGACAGAGATGCTGCTTGTGATAAAAGTGTCTGAAGAGTCGCAGACAATGAAATTTGTCATCAGGATCAGCATCATTAAGTTTTTTCAAAAATTCTAGTTCTTTTAAACCAGTCTTTTGCCTAAAAGAAAAGAAAAGTAGATCAAAATTGAATGTATACAGAAAACTAAAATAATATTTGCTAGTGCTAGTTTGATCTAGTATAGGTAATATAAGGAATTTGTATATTTAGGTTGTTTACTGTTTTTTTTGGCAGTTTTTGGCCAGGGCTGGGTTTGAACCCACCACCTCTGGCATAAGGGGCTGGCACCCTACTCCTTTGAGCCACAGGCGCCGCCTAGGAGTTTGTATTTTTAAAGTACTAACACTAATACATCTATTATTGAGGAAATAAGTCTCTTACATACCTCACTCACACAACACTTTATGTACTATTTCCATTAATAGAGTTAATTTCCCAAATAATCAAGGTATAAAACAGAACACTGAGAATCCCACCTTGGTTGAAGGAAAATTAGTCTTCCATGTTTATGTCAAAATGTCTTGACATAATTATTTTTTACCAAAAATAGAAGCTACAACACTGTAGACTAGTTTGGTTCCTTTAAGAATATGTAATAATCGATGCCTTACCAAATTTTAATACTTGGTTATCTTATAAAATTCTGGTTACAATTTGTCAAGCTGCATTTTAAAGAGAATGGTTGTAATCGAGAAGTCAAAGATCTGATCACAAAAAATGCCAGGCATGGCAGCTGTGCCTATAATTCCAGCTAGTCAAGAGATGGAGGTGGGAAGATCCCCTGAGGCCAGGAATCTAAGGCTGCAGTGAGCTATGATGGTGTTATTGCACTCCAGCCTGAGTGACAGAGAGAAACTCTCTCTTAAATCACAAAACAAAACAAAAAACCCAAAACCTACAACCCAAACAATGTAAACTTCCTCAGCACTTCCTTCTCACATTTTAAAAACTTTACAGCTCAGTGTATGGGATAGATTATGTTTTAAAATATATGGGTATGGCAATTACCTATTCTGTTAATGGAAAAAGAAGAGACAAAAGACACAAATAATTCCCATCACTCTAATAAATCAGTTTTCACTTTTTTGTAGGCCACCATATATTCTTGGACAGCTAACTAATCAATAAAATTTTTTCTTTCTTTTTTTTTTTTTTTGTAGAGACAGAGTCTCACTTTATCACCCTCGGTAGAGTACCGTGGCATCACACAGCTCACAGTAACCTCCAACTCCTGGGCTCAGGTGATTCTCTTGCCTCAGCCTCCCAAGTAGCTCGGACTACAGGTGCCCACCACAATGCCTGGATATTTTTCTGTTTTTTGCAGTTCTGCCGAGGCTGGATTTGAACCCACCACCTTCGGTATATGGGGCTGGCGCCCTACTCGATGAGCCACAGGCGCCGCCCAAAATCTTTCTCACTACTGGTCTTGAGTTAAGATATTCATAGCAAAAGGTAGAATAAGACAAGCAGAAGGAAGGAGTCCAATTTGGTATTAGTGCACATAGTAAATACTGAAATGCACTGAAATGAATCAAATACAATCAGCCTACTGTATTCTTGATATGAAACTCAGAAAAACAACAAATAAGAAACTTTGGATGCCATGACTATAAATTAAAAATCCTTGATCAAGTAGGGACAAAAATGCAATCAAAATAAACTGTCCCTGTCATTTTATAGAGGCAATACTCTATATCTACAACTTACAGACTGTGTTATATATTACACTTTTTAAAAATGGCATTTAGGCCAGGTACAGTGGCACATGCCTATAATCCACTTTGGTAGGCCAAGGTAGAAGAATCACTTGAGCCCAGGAGTTCAAGGGCTGTAGTGAATTATGATCATACTACTGTACTCCAGCCTGGGCCAACAGAGTAAGCCTCTATTTCTAGAAACAAAATTAAACAAGAAAGGTAATATTTAAAAATATGTTCATTTGACTGGGCACAGAGGCTCATGCCTATAATCCTAGTACTCTGGAAGGCCGAGGCGGATGGAGTGCCTGAGCTCAGGATTTTGAGATCAGCCTAAGTAACAGTGAGACCTTGACTCAAAAAAAAAATAGCTAGGCATTGTGCTGGGCGACTGTAGTCCCAGCTACTTGGGAGGCTGAGGCAAGAGAACCGCTTAAGCCCAAGAGTTTGAGGTTGCTGAGGTGTGATGCCACAAGGCACTCTACCGAGGGTGACAAACATTCTGTCTCAAAAAAAAGTTCATTTGTAAATTATCTGTGTTAGTAAAGTTGTTTCATCACATATGTCTTCAGAACTTACATGAGCTCATTGTTTCTGATGATCTTTACAGCCACTTCTTGATTGGCTCTTGCATTATCTCTGGCTCGTACAACATTACTGAATACACCTTGTCCAGTGTAGCCATACACATTGTAACGTTTGTCTAGGACTTCACCTATGTTCACACCTAAAAAGCAAAGTAAAAAAAATTAGAATATGACCATAATCAATAGGATTAGACAACAGAAAACACAGTGCAGTCACCTGAAACTTGGGTTAAATTTCTACTATGTGGTTTCCTAGACACAAGAACCAAAACAATGTCTCTACTGATCACTCTTTCAGAAGATGGTTAGAAGCTGCATCAGTAGAAGAGTTCAGGCTAGCCTAACTACTGCTGATAATTTTAACACTGAGTAGGGAAGAAATGTGCTCACTAAAGTGTTTCTAATTACAGTCCTACATGACAAATACTACATAATTGGCATCCAAAGTTTCCTGTTTTTCTCAGTTTCATATCAAGATAAACAAGTAAAATATCCTTTCCTTCTGGAGGATTACCTCATGACTGAAAATAATTTCGAATAGATTTAGGATGTACATCAAGTTTTTTTTTGAGGCAGAGCCTCAAGCTGTCACCCTGGATAGAGTGCTGTGGCATCACAGCTCACAGCAACCTCCAATTCCTGGGCTCAAGCGAGTCTCCTGCCTCTGCCTCCCAAGTAGCTGGAACTACAGGTGCCCGCCACAACGCCCAGCCATTTTTTGGTTGTAGCCGTCATTGTTGTTTGGCGGGCCCGGGCTGGATTCGAACCCACCAGCTCAGGTGTACGTGGCTGGCACCTTAGCCCGTTGAGCCATAGGCGCTGAGCCATACATCAAGTTTTTTACCTTACTTCAATTTGTGATGTTTCTGCTGATAGGCTGCTTTGCAGAATACAACATGGATTTAAGTAGCTAGTGCTTTTTAAGTGATGGCATTGAAATTATCATTTTTAGAATTCTTCAACATGTGATTGCATCAAGCAACATTCTTTTACAAAACATTATGGTGAACTCTAAAGTTAGTATGAAATGACTTACGATAATAGCCTTCGGCATCAGTCCAGTTGTCTCTGAGGTTGGGATTCTCTTTGAAATCTTTTCCAATGCCAGCAGCCCGAAGACGAGCACTCTAAAATTAAAGATGTAACATGCACAGCTTACCCACTAATTAGATATTTAAAGCACTTCCTTTAAAACAAAAAAGGGTAAGACCAGCTAGAATTTAATAAAAGCATTTTATTGCAAATTACATAATCACTTATGTAAAAGCAATCAATACAGCTAAAAACATGATTACCAAAGTATCTTATACCACAATAATGTTCAGGAAAAAAATTAATGCTCAGGATACCTTCAAAAGTTTTTATGAGTGATTAGGGCATAATCATAAATAATATAAATGAAATATATTATATTATATTATTTCATAATATAAATGAAAATAAAAACTCAAACCCAGATCTGATTTTCTACAGCTGTTACAACATTTGCCTTCTTCATACATATGCATGAAATGCTAACATTTACTGGCTACACTAGTTGAGTCTGAAAAGTTTCAAAATAAGATTATTTGGTACTTCTGAAGAGTCTTTTTTGCATCTCACTTCCAATGATAATCCGAAAATCTTTCAATACGTGTGTGGATCCATTAGGGAAGTTTGGAGATACCTATCAAGAAACAGAATCTGAGGCTGAGACAAGAGAATGGCCTAAGCCCAGGAGCTGGAGGTTGCTGAGTCATGAAGCCATTGCACTCTACCAAGGGCGACAAAGTGAGACTCTGTCTCTTAAAAAAAAAAAAAAACCAAACAAACAAAAAAAAGAAACAAAATCTGTGTGGATGGAAAAATATGCAAGTCGACCCAGCAACTCTGATTAGCTAAGCAAGTTGAAGCTTGCACAGGTGAATCAAAGGACACTGTAAACTATGTTTCTTGAATGTGAAATAATGAACCAAAAGTCTATCTCAAAACTTTCGTAGTGACCCATGTATACCACCCAGTCCAATGGTAACTGCTACTACTTTCACTGGCTCAACACTAACTTGTCCTCTCCTAATCCACCTATTTTTTGATATTCCTGTCATGCATAGCATATTGCTTGAGCCAATTGCCAATACCTTCAAGGGCCTGTACACTGCTTATTCTATCTCATTTTAATTCCTTATGTTTATCCTTCCTGCCTCATATTTGTCCTGCTTTTGAAATTTATGTTAAAAAAAGCCCCACAAGGCTTGGCCCTTGTGGCTTAAGCGCTAAGGTGCCAGCCACATACTCCTGAGCTGGCGAGTTCGAATCCAGCCCAGGCCTACCAAACAACAATGAGGGCTACAACCAAAAAGCCAGGCGTTATGGCAGGCACCTGTAGTCCCAGCCACTTGGGAGGCGAAGGCAGGAGAATCACTTAAGCCCAGGAGTTTGAGGTTGCTGTGAGCTGTGATGCCATTGCACTCTACCCAGGGTGAAGGCTTGAGGCTCTATCTCAAAAACAAACAAACAAAAAAAAGTCCCACACTTCTGAACATGTTTATAGTTGTACACCTTTTAAACAAAAGACACTGATAAATCTTTAAGAAAGAAATACCTAAATGACCAACATGTCTTAATCCATGCCTTGTAACATTTTCAACTCTTCTATTAGGTGCCAAGTCCTTAAGTTCTCCATTGCCCTCAATACTGAAGACCAAAAGGAGACTCTTCTAGTAAAGACCTGGAAAATATTGTTATCTCCTTATTTTACTTAAGGACCACATGTACGTTAAAATGTGTGTGTATCTATATCAATACACACATACAACTACACACTAAATAATGAACTTGTATTAGAAGTCATTTGGTGGGTGACATTTAAGAAGCTCTCAAATTGTTTTGCCATACTTGTTTTAAATTCTTGACATAATTTCAGATATAAAAGGTGCAACTTTTGTAGTTTCCAGATTCCCAGCACCCAGATTGTCCAAATGATAATATTACACTTGCTATACCCTTTTTTCTCTATATACACATACACATTATATATACACACACATATATATATATTCCTGTTTAATAACTGATTTTAAATTACTTACATCAAAATATGCAGCAAACATATCATCAGACTCTGTAAACATGTCAGGTGCCAAGAGCTTCTTCTGAGCTGAACCTTAAAGGAAATGAGCATTTGCATTTCAAAGAGAGACACAAAACAGTGAATGAAAAGTCACTAATAGTAATTCAAGCTTTCTTCCTCTTGCATATCAGTTTTCCATTGATATTCAATTTCAAATCACTACATTTCAGAAAGTTAAAGACCTAATATTAGCTTTCACCTGTTAATTTAACTGAAAGCTAAACAATGGACTTATATTAAAATGAAGGTTCCTCTTTCAATCTCAAATGGTTGATATGCCCACTACAAACATGGATTATAGATACACACCTATTTCCATTTTCAAAGTTCAATAATCCCACAGAAAAATTAGGTAAAAGAAAATTAAAATGTGTTCCTAGAAAGAATGCAATGGCTTTAAGCACATAAACTTATACTCAATATGCCCTACAATAAGGGAAATGCAAATTAAAACTACCTCTGGTACTGGCAAAAAACCCCACACATTCTGTTAACAAGACTCTGGATAAATAAGCACTTAGAAATTGTTTATGGCAAAATTATAAACAGCCCTTACAAAAGAGAGTAATTTGGCTACAAAAAATTAAAAATTACAGACATTTTCACTCTTTTGACCCAGCTTGTTCATTAACTTTTCCACCCATTTTATCCAAAAATGCAGTGGCCAAGGATAAAAAACTGACTTAGTACACAATATTATAATAATTATTATCCAATGGACAGCCAACAACTGACCACAATTCAAATATCCAAATAAACTATGGCAAATCCTGTAAAAAGCAATGTGGAAGATCATACTGATGAGTATACTATGTTTGTGTTCAGGTAGGACACAAAACACACACATGCACAAAAAATAAATCTTTTAACAATTAAAAAAATCAAAGACATTTCCTGAAAACCAAAAGCAAATGGAAATAAACCTAAATCTAGCAAATCGGAAGTATAACCATACAAAGAATTTTAAATAATTTTAAAACACAGAATTGTGATTATGCACATTGGAATGTATCCTAAGAACAAAAACAATCACTGAAATTTCAAGTTCCATTCAGTACATTTGATAATAATTATACTGATGCCTAACATGTATAAAAGTTTCAAAAAAATAACTTACCAGTAATCATGTTTTTTTTTTAAATAGAAATGTTTATTTTGGAGTAGAAATTTGGCTCATACATGGGTGTGACTTTCAAGTGACAAGGAAGATATTTAGCAAGTTTTTTTTTTTTTATAGAGATAGAGTCTCACTTTATTGCCCTCGGTAGAGTGCTGTGGCATCACACAGCTCACAGCAACCTCTAGCTCCTGGGCTTAGGCGATTCTCTTGCCTCAGCTTCCCCAGTAGCTGGGACTACAGGCGCCCGCCACAACGCCCAGATATTTTTGTTTGTTTTTTTTGCAGTTCTGCCGAGGCTGGGTTTGAACCAGCCACCTTCGGTATATGAGGTCAGCGCCCTACTTGCTGACCCATAGGCGCCGCCCTCAGTAATCATGTTATTGAAAACTAAGTTTTTCACTATAAAAGATAAATACAACAATCTCAAAACTGTTATAATCTCAAAATATTGGTAATATTAGGCTGGGTGTGGTAGCTCATGCCTGTAATCCCAGCACACTGGGAGGTCAAGGTGGGTGGATTGCCTGAGTTTATAGGGTTCTAGACCAGTATGAGTCAGAGTGTGACCTCATATCTAAAAACAGCTGGGCGTTGTGGTAGGGGCCTGTAGCCTCAGCTACCTGGGAGGCTGAGGCAAAAGAATTGCTTAAGCCCAAGAGTTTGAGGTTGCTGTGAGCTGTGATATCACCGCACTCTACTGAGGGTAACATAAGACTCTGTCTCAAAAAAAAAAAAAAAAAAAAAAAAATTTGGTAATCAGTATACTTTTTTCCAAAAAAGTAGATACAGAATGGCCATGAAGTTCACTTGCAACCTTATGGCCACCATGTATTTCCTAACTGTGTCCAAATGAAAAGGCTCAGAAACAATGGGCACCCCCCACCCCCCGCCCCCGGCCAGGTGTCCTGTGATGTTTAAATGGCATTTCCTTCTAAATGGACCCAGGGTTCCTTAGAGAAACAGCTGATTGTGTTCCAGGGCAGGATACATACAAGATGAATCTATGGTATTTTCCAATGCTAGACAAGACAAGAAGCCAGCAAACTACCTATAGACTGTTTGTAGGGGCCATTTGCCTCTGTATGCTCTATTTTTATGTTTTTAAGTGTTGTGTGTATGGGAAAAGTGAAAATTACATGAAATTCAAATTTCAGTGTTCGTAAAGGCTGTTTTGAAACACAGCTATGCTCACTTATCAATGTGTTGTCTGTGGACTGGTTGCATACTAGAACAGAGTCTGGTATATAAAAACAGAGTGAAAATAAAGTTTAAAATACCGGAGAACTTCCATAGCTGACCACCTCCTTAAGTTGACTTAATTTTCATAGACCACACATGCACCACCATGTACTCAATGGAAGTTCCTTACGTTGACCACCTCAGTATGCTGATCAGTTTGTTACAGTTTCTTGGGTGGTTACCTTCCAGAGGTTCTACTGTAATAATTAAAGGCTAAAATATTCACTGTTTGACTCCTTACATAAAAATTTGCTGGCCTCTATCCTAGCAAGCTATATTCAATATTAAAGGGATTGGGTCAAATGGACCTTAGACACCAACTTAAAACGATTCCCTTTCCAACCAGGCTGGAGTACAATATGAGCTTCAAAAAGAAAAGTAAGAGAAATGGACTGAAACACATCAAGTACACGATACCAACCAATAAAAACCTAACAAAAAACAATCAAAATGTCATTAGTCATCCTGGATACTGCCAGGGCACCAACTCTACTCTAGTCTAAAAACTGTCAAATAGGGCAGCGCCTGTGGCTCATCGAATAGGGCACAGGCCCCATATACCAAAGGTGGTGGGTTCAAACCTGGCTTCGGCTGAACTGCAAAACAGAAAAATAGCCAGGCGCTGTAGCGGGTGCCTGTAGTCCCAGCTACTTGGGAGGCTGAGGCAAGAGAATCGCCTAAGCCCAGGAGTTGGAGGTTGCTGTGAGTTGTGTGACGCCACGGTACTCTACTGAGGGCGAAAAAGTGAGACTCTGTCTCTACCAAAAAAAAAAAAAAATTAAAACCTGTCAAATAAAGAAAATAGTAGTAGGGTCACGCCTGTTTGCCTCCTTACATAAAAAGGAGGGCAGGGCAGGGCACCGGCCCCATATACCAAGGGTGGTGGGTTCAAACCCAGCCTCCGCCAAACTGCAACAAAAAAATAGCCAGACGTTGTGGCGAGTGCCTGTAGTCCCAGCTACTCTGGAGGCTGAGGCAAGGGAATCACCTAAGCCCAGAAGTAGGAGGTTGCTGTGAGCTGTGTGATGCCAGGGCACTCTAACCAGTGCGATAAAGTGAAACTCTGTCTCTACCAAAAAAAAAAAAAAAGAAAGAAAATAGTAGTAATGCATTTATCCTGACTTTCCCGTACCAATTATGTTTTGGGGTAACCAAAGATGGAAACTTCGTTCATATTGTTTTAAAAGTCTTTCTTTGACAGAAATACAAAGCGAAGTATTTATAGGTGAAATAAAATCATGGCTGGGATTTGCTTTAAAATACTCTAGGCAATGGCTTGGTGCCCGTAACACAGTGGTTACAGCGCTAGCTACATGCACTGAGGCTGGCTGGTTCGAGCCAGGCCCGGGCCAGCTAAACAACAATGACAACCGCAACAAAAAATAACCAGGCATTGTGGCAGGTGCCTGTTGTCCCAGCTACTTGGGAGGCTGAGGCAAGAGAATCGCTTAAGTCCAAGAGCTGCAGGTTGCTGTGAGCTATGATGCATGGCACTCTACCAAGGGCAAATTAGTGAAGACTGTCTCCAAAAAAAAAAAAAAAAAAAAAAAAAATACTCTAGGCAAGCAGAACAAAAGGTAATGAATATGTGGGAGTTCAGTATATATGAACTAATAAAAACAAATTTACAAAAAAAAAAAAATGTATTAGAGAACATTCATAAGGGTATATCTGATAATGTGTTGCTGTAATACTTAGTAGGAACATTATTCCTAAACCCTTTTACTTTTTCCCCAATTACACATCTCACCCCAAGTGTGGTCTCTCACTATAATGTTACAGAACTAAAACTTTAGAGAAAACCATGGTCAAAACACAAATTTATCTCACTCACCATTGTTCTGCTCAACTGTCATCAGATTATGCTTGGCTTTTACAGAAGCCTCAAATGTATCAACATTTTCCCGTTCATACTCTTTAACATCAGCAGCTACCCGCTCCAGAATGTCATCTGGAGAAGGTGATCGTGTTCTAGTACTGCTCTGGGGACTGCTTGGTTCAGATGGCACAGACATATTGCTATCTTCAGCAAGGTATTTGTATTTCTGCAATAATAGTACAGAAAATAACATTTTCGTAAGTCTGATGCTCTCCCAATACGTTAATTTGCTAAGAAACGCTGCACTGAAAAGTCAAAAGTATAAAATAATGTAAAGCAAGAACAACAACAACAACAAAAGATATTTATACTTTGGTAGCACCAGATCCACAATCCCTTGTGTTAATTCCAAAATTTACAAAAATCTGGAAGTTTTTTGGTATGTGGTGCACATTCATCAAGTAGCAAAACTTGACCTGACTAGATGCTAGGTAGTGTCTTACCCACCCCCCATCCCAATGTGGTTATTAGCGTGCCTCACAATAGAAAGACTAAAGAGTTTGATTATGGGGTTTGCTCCAGATGGCGCTAAGTAATATACAGAGATGCACCATATTCCCTTTCTAAAATTCAAAAATTTCTGAGTTCTGAAGCACATCTGGCCCCAAGGATTGGAGATAAGGGATTGTGGACCTGGGCAAGAACAAAAGCAGATTCAACCAAGTTATCAGGGCTATCAGTTTAATAACAATAATTTCAACAGTGCCCCCAGGAAAGAAAGCTTCCTTTGCAACTCAGTTTTGTCTTATTCCTTTCTGGTGATTCAAGTTCTTTCCTTCACTCCAACATGACGTACTTGATTTATGATATTCTAGGTATGTTTAGTTGACCTGCCAGGGCTGTTCTTTCCTTTTGTCTTCTGTCCGAGGAAGAGGTGGTAATTTTCCAAGGCAGCAAAACTTATTTATTTTTTTTGAGACAGAGCCTCAAGCTGTCACCCTGGATAGAGTGCTGTGGCATCACAGCTCACAGCAATCCCCAACTCCTGGGCTTAGGTGATCTCTTGCTTCAGTCTCCCGAGTAGCTGGGACTACAGGTGCCTGCCACAACGCCCGGCTATTTTTCTGTTTTGCATTTCAGCCAAGGCCGAGTTTGAATCTGTCAACTTCAGCATATAGGGCCTGTGTCCTACTCGATGAGCCATAGGCAACGCCCGACAACTATGTTTTAATAACTAAAGAACTACCATCTTTTCAAATCTCACAAAGATGATTTTATACTTTCCTTTTCTAAAGACCTGTTAAACTGTTACTAATGCCACTTCATTAAAGTAAAAAAAATCTTTATTGAAACAGTGATTATTTTCAAGGACTGATAAAAATTCCACTCAAAGGACATACCTGAACAATTGCCTGCCTTTGGATTCTTCTCTGTTCTATTAGGGCTTCTTCATCTTCTTCTTCTACATCAAAGTCTTCAAGGCTTTAAGAGGAAAAAAATCTTTCCAGATTCTGAAATCATTAACTCTCATACTTTTTAATATCAAAGACTGGGAAATGTTAAGTATCATTAAGTTAAAGCAAAAGTCTCAAGCCATTTTACTCTCATGTCTTAATTGATTTGGAATCCCAGCAAGTTTTTTTAACTTCCCTTTGTTTTCTACTTATCTCGTGGTACCAAAATTTGGAACCAAAGAACAAACTCTAAGTTTAAATGACATCATGGTGCTTTCATGACCTTAATTAAGTTATTTTATCTATTTGGCTTAAGTTTTCTCATCTGGGACAGATAAGTAAATTATCTTTTCTGGATCACAGAAATCTGAAAGCTCATCAAAAGCTACAACCCTACCCCTATCAAAAATGTACATGCAAACATTTGCATATAATCTGAAGAATGTGGCTCTACCTCCAAATATAGCCCCTGACCCTCCCCATTTATTCCTCAAAGGCCTCTGCAATGTTTATAATCCCTCCCAGTACAACCTTTTCGATGATCCTATTTGCTGAATGTAAAGAACCATAAGCACATGCCATGTAGCACAGTGGTTATGGCATAAGCCACATATACCCAGGCTGGCGGGTTCAAACCCAGCCCAGGGCAACTAAACAACTGCAACAAAAAAATAGCCACGCATTGTGGCGGGCGCCTGTAGTCCCAGCTACTTGGGAGGCTGAGGCAAGAGAATCGTTTAAGCTCGAGTTAGTGGTTGCTGTGAGCTGTGACATCACAGTGCTCTACCTAGGGTGATATAGTGAGACGCTGTCTCAAAAAAAAAAAAGAAAGAAAGAAAGAAAGAAAAAAGAAGCATAAGCAAACTGCACTGTGACTATACTAGATTAGAACACCCTTCCCCTGTTCAACTTTTTTAATCTCCTAGCTTTAATCAAGGTTTCTCAACCTTTGCACTGTTGACAGATAGTTCTTTTTTGGGGAGATTATCCTGTACTTTGTAGGATGCATTATACCTGGCCTCTAACCAACAGATGACAACTAAAAATGTCCCCAGAAAGGCAAATAACCTGAGAACCACTGCCTTTAAATCAGTACTTTTTATTTTTGAGATATTCCACCTTTTCAACTAAGTCTGCATCTTAAAAATTTCCCCACGAGACACTGAAATAGTTCTCCATTTTGATATCATAACAAAGATACCTGCCACCAGAGAGCTTTAATTTTAAAGTGTGTATCATCTGACACAAAACAAAAAATCTAAACTTTGTATAGATATTTTCCTTCCAAATTTATCAGCAGGATTAACGTATCAGTTGCCCAAGAGTCACCCTAGCTAAAGCTGAAACCCCTATCAGAAAACCACTACCCATGGCATATAACCTACACATTGTGCACAAAAGATTAACTTTTAAATTCAGGACCAATATTCAAGTGGAAATTATTTAAAACTTCCGAGTCAAATGGGGCTTGTCTAAACTGGAAACATTAAATTATGGAAAAGTTCTATTCTTACTTATCATCAGATGAAGATTCCTGTTCAACTTTCATTCCTTCAGAAAGACTTCCTTTAAATTTATCCTCCTTTATTTTGCTTCTGCTCCTGCGTCTACGACCACCCCGTGATCGAGACCGCCTTCTCAAGCGTGATCTGCTCCTCCGACTTCTGTCCCTATTTAAAGAAAGCGACAGATACACATTTTTAAAAATGCCAATTAAATTGGGGGAAGGCATGTGTGGGGGAGTGGTATCTATGAGCACTTGACTTTCTGCTCAATTCAGCTATAGAGCCTAAAACCCTTAAAGAAAAAATCTATTCTAAAAATGTTATTTAATGCTCAGCGACCATAGCTCAGCGGTTAGGGTGCCAGGCCACATACACCAAATTAGGAGGGTTTAAACCCAGCCCAGGCCTGCTAAACAAGGACAACTGCAACAAAATAAATAGTCCCAGCTATAGTAGTAAAGTCCCAGCTACTTGGGAGGCTGAGGCAAAAAAAATCACTAAAGTCCAAGAGTTTGAGGTTACTGTAAACTGTAACGCCAAAAAAAAAAAAAAAAAAAAAGTTCCTTAAACATTTTAAACAACATCAGAAAAGATAATCAGCTTAGGTGACGTTGAAGATAAAAAAAACCCAGCTATAAGGTTTACCTTGTATATTTTAAACTAAAAATTTTAAACTAAAAAATGTTTCTCATAAATACGCACTTAACTGTGTGCTCTATGGGAATCAATACCTACTGTTTCTTTGTATTCTTCTAGCACCGAGGTTGCAGTACACAGAAAGATACTGGAATCAAGGGAGACTGACTTCAAAGGGGTATGAGGGAATGGTGGGGTGATTGGAAATGTTCTCTACCTGGACTGTGATGACTATAACTCATATGTCTATAAAGATATTTATTTTTCAAAGAACTTGACTTAAAGAAACTTTACAAAAAGTATAGAATAAAAACATGTAAAAAAATCCTCACGGGGCAGCACCTGTGGCTTAGGCAACAGGGTGCTGGCCCCATATACCGAGGGTGGCAGGTTTGGACGCAGCGCCGGCCAAACTGCAACCAAAAAATAGCTGGGCGTTGTGCCAGGTGCCTGTAGTCCCAGCTACTTAGGAGGCTGAGGCAAGAGAATTGCCTAAGCCCAGGAGTGGGAGGTTGCTCTGAGCAGTGTGATGCCATGGCACTCTTCCGAGGGTGACAAAGTGAGACTCTGTCTCTACAAAAAAAAAAAAAAAAAAAAAATTCCTCACTGTTTGGCGCCTGTGGCTCAACGGGCTACGGCGCCAGCCCTGTATACCTGAGCTGGCAGGTTCAAATCCAGCCCGGGCCCACCAAACAACAATGATAGCTGCAACCAAAAAATGGTCAGGCGTTGTGGTGGGCGGATGTAGTCCTAGTTACTTGGGAGGTGGAGGCAGGAGACTCGCTTGAGCCCAAGAACTGGAGGTGGCTGTGAGCTGTAGCGCCACAGCACTCTATCCAGGGTGACAGCTTGAGGCGCATCTCAAAAAAAACAAAAAATCCTCAGGCAAGGAGAATGTAAAGAGATATGATAGCACAGATACCAACAGAATCTTAAAATATGCAAACTGAATAGAAGAATAGTAACAGATCAAATACAGTTGAATACTAGTCCAGTATGAATAGATAAGGTAAAACAGAACTAAGTCAGTGTATGTTCAAACACTCCCAGAAGCCTCAGGAACTGTAGACACTCTATTCTCTGAAAGATGGGAGCGTGAGGTAAAAGCCGAAAACAGGACTGGCTGAAAGCCTTTAGAAACTGCTAGACTTGTGTTTTCTTCCCTAACTCAGTGGAAAATGTCAACCACTCCTTTCACACCCTAGCAAAATGCTTACAACTTACTTTTTAAAGAAGTGTTGGTTGTTATAAAAACTGGCACCAGATGCTAGGAGGCACTGTACCAAAAAATAGAGGGATTAAGGGGACATTTACATTATGAAGGATCCGAAGTCTACTGGCAGCCAGTTCTATATGCTTCCCCAACAAGAGGAGAGGATTCTTGAAAACTTTTCAGTTTAAGAGAAAAGATGTACAGTCAGTGGCACCCCAAAATCTCTACCTAATTACTCTGAAGTGATACTAGTTGACAAGTTCTACTCTGTCACAGTGGATGAAAGCTGCCATTCAGCTTTCTCAGTGCCTAAACATTAAATCAGAATAGGCAGAAATTAAGGATCCAACTGTTTGCAGGAAGTTTTCAAATGAAAAGGTAAATAAGCTAAAAAGGAATCTGGGAAGAAACAAGGTATACAGAACAAAGCTATAAAGAATAAAAATTTCACAAAATAAACTCCGTATCATGTGAGAAATAAAGAATGCTATTTCAAGAAAACATGAAAACCAAAATAAAAAGAAAACAAGGTCTTGTAATAAGATGACATTGTAATAAAAACCTATGAACACAGAAATTTAAACACACAAATTAGAATAATTGCTAGAAGGGTGAAAGAAGGCAGAATTGGTAAAATTGCCTAGACTGAATGTATAACAAAATGAAAAAAATGAAAGATAAGTGAGAAAAAAAAAAAGAACATAGATGGCCCAATTTGGGGAGAGAGGGAAAGAGAGAAGCAATGTATACGTGATTTTAAAAAATGATTCTTGGATTTAAAAACTTTTTGGATTAACCAACTAACTACTAAACTACGTGTGTTTCAGATAAAATGGTTTCTATGGTGAATTAAATAAGTTTTTGCCCCAGAGTCCTCAATAAGTTATCAGTATATGGGATATAAGAACCTTACACAATCATAGGAAACTGGGCTATTTACTATCTCTATGATCTATCTTAGGGATCTATCCTCAAGCCTAGCTCATTTAGTATTTAATCTCTTACTTTTAAAAGAGTAGTTTAATTGCATTTTTAATGAGCAAGGATTTGTTTAAATTTGAAGGAAAAACTATATAAAAGAAAAATCTGAGGATATGGAATTACACACCCTGGGGTAAAATGTAACTATGGGACTACAGCTACAATTTTTCAGAGAAAAATGGTTTAAAGAAAACCTACCAACTGAGTTCATTGGAGTTGCAAAAGCATTCAGAGTTTAATGAATCAAAGGCTAACATATGTAATCTATCTTTACCTTCTTCGAGGAGACCTGCTTCTTCTTCTTGGAGACCTGCTACGTCTGAGTGGGGAACGAGACCTCCTTCTTATGGGAGATCTACTTCTTCTTCGAGTTGGAGACCACCTACTGATGGGGCTGGCATCTTTTGATCTTTCACGTCTACTGAGGATATCATCTCGAGGCCGTGTTCTTAAGGGGATCAAATGCAAATTAATAGAAAAATAAATTAAACTAAATGAATTTGTTGTGTATGTGTAAAGAACATCTGGAAGAAAAGGCACATTAGCCTAAAGAAAATAAACACTGGTGAATGTGTTTTGTAACAAAAAATACAGATGAACACAATGACAAAGTATCACAGTAGGCACAAAATCAAAAGTCTTATTTCTTCTGGTGTTACAATTTGAAGATTTACTGAAGGTTATTTATGTTGTTAAAGTATTAATTCTAATTTCAAATTAAAAATACAAATAAAATTTTCCCAGTAACTAGTATTCCATTTCTCCAATACTAGAACTTTTTTCTTATACATTTTGACATTCCTGCAATCAAGAATTTCATTTTTGTTCTCTGTTTCTGCTGAGAAAGGGACTCACTTCCACCTTTCTTTGGAAGTGCTCTAAGCTTTCTCTTTGCTCTTAAATAAAATTTCTCTTTGTTACTCTAAAAAATCCATTTTTAATGTCAATTAAGTATTGCAGCTTTGGGGCAGCGCCTGTGGCTCAGCTGGCCCCATACATCGAGGGTGGCGGGTTCAAACCAGGCCCTGGCCAAACTGCAATAAAAAAATAACTGGGCGTTGTGGCGGGTGCCTGTAGTCTCAGCTGCTCGGGAGGCTGAGGCAGGAGAATCGCTTAAGCCCAGGAGTTTAAGGTTGCTGTGAGCTGTGTGATGCCATGGCACTCTACCCAGGGCGACATAGTGAAACTCTGTCTCTACAAAAAAAAATTTAAAAAAAAAAACAAAAAGTATTACAGCATCTTACATTCAACATTAATATTAGAACTAAACAAATATCTCAGTCCCTCCTACTCAGAAACCAACTTTGCAACACCCATTTCCCAAGTATCTTTCAACATAATTTACTCTTGTGTGTTTAGTAACAAGTCTTTCTACAACTTAATTTTTTAAAATAGGTTTTGAACATTTCCTAGTGTTATTCCATATTTGAACAGAACTATTCAACCTGAAAAGTCAGACTATGAATAGGTTTGTCTCCACAATTAAACATCGTATTTTTCCCCACTTAATAAAAAATAAAAATATAACCTGGCATTTTTTAACACAATGTTTAGAACCTAAAATAATCTTTCTCTAATCCAGCCAAAATAAGTAAGATAGACTTTGACTCAGATCTATATCATTATTTCTTGGCAGGGCCATCTGAGAAAATTCTTTTATTTATATATCATCTGTTTATATAAACATACTGTCTCAAAGACTGGTTAAAAAATATAAACAGAGGCTTGGGGCCTGTGGCTCAACGGACTAAGAGCTGGCGGGTTCGAATCCAGCCTGGGCCCACCAAACAACAATGACGGCTGCAACCAAAAAAATGGCCAGGCGTTGTGGCGGGCGCCTGTAGTCCCAGCTACTTAGGAGGCGGAGGCAAGAGACTTGCTTGAGCCCAGGAATTGGAGGTTGCTGTGAGCTGTGATACTACAGCACTCTATCCAGGGTGATAGCTTGAGGCTCTGTCTCAAAAAATAAGTAAATAAACAGAGAAAGTAAAAGAGTATAGAATGAATAGAGTGTTATATGCTTCAATGCAATGAAAATAAAAACATTCAACCTCACTAGTGATCTGAGAAATTTAGATTAGCTTTTTTTAAAAATTAAAGAATAACAAAACGATACTATGCAGTATCTGGTAATAAAGATCTAAAAGGACAGCCGTTACAGTCAGGGAAGTACAAATTGGTCTAACTTTTCTGGATGGAAATTTGGCAATAACTTTCCAAAATGTAAATGTAAATGTACATACTCTGAGACTTTACAAGTCTACTTCTACTCTATAAACAAACCTCATATATAACCAATGAACATCTTTGCATATATGAGTGAAAAACCGGAACCAATCTAAATTTTCATCAGTTTCAACAAGAGAATAATTATAAGATACCTACACTGAAATACCATGTTGCTATGACAAAGAATGAAAAAGCGTATGCATTGTTGCAGAAGTGTTTCATGGAAAAAATAAGCCATTTGTTAAAATGAACAGCGTAACTCCATTAATGTCACCCCCCCTAAACTCTTATTTTCATACAAATGTACATGCACAGAAAAAGGATTAGAACAGTGGGGGAACAGAGTGAGCAAATTTACAGATTTCTACATTATTTAGGATTTCTTTTTAATTCATATGTACCACTTCTATAATTAAAAAAAGAATTCGTTTCAAATACCTCAGAATTTGGTCTTCAATTAAAAGGAAACTGAAAGACTACCAGCATAATTCAGAAACATTTTAGGTAACGGAATAACTAACTGCCTTAATGGAGAAAGTTAAAGAAAAAGGGGGTTATTTCACTATATTGCCACTTAGAAGTAATCAAAAGTCTCTCTTAGAACACTTTGCAAACATTCTTTAAAATTTCTCTTCAGAATGATTTAATCTTCAAAACTAATTTATAACCACATATGGAAAACATTAACATGAATATAATAGCTAAGAATTCATGATACCTTTTTATAGTATAAGCCAATATTCTCTTTTTGTTTTTTAAAGAGACATGGTCTCGATCTGTTGTCCAGGCTGGAGTATGGTCACCCAATCATAGTTCAATGTAGCCTTCAACTCCTGGCTCAAGCAATCTTCTATCTCAGTCTCCTGAGTAGGTAGGACTACAGGCACAGACCACTTTATCCACCTTTTCCTACACTTTTGTAGAGATGGAGTCTTGCCATGTTGCCCAGGTTGGTCTCAAACTCCTGACCTTAAGCAATCTTCCCAGCTCAGCCTCCCAAGGTACTCTGAGCCACTGTGCCTGGGTCAACATTCCTTTTAATAAGCAATCTTAACTTTCAATTTCATAATACTTAATTACTGAAAATAATGAAGAAATGAAAAAAATCAAATTCCAAGTAGTGTAGACTGGTCTAAACAACTCCCCATATAATTTAGTTCTATGATCCCAGGTAAATTATGCAAGTTTTCTATTCCCTCATTTTTAAATTATGCGTAAGAGCCCTTCACCTTGTGAGGAAAGACAATCACATGAGGATTTGTGAGAAAAGAACTCTGATAGACTGTATTATTCAAATGTGAACTATTATTAAAAATGTCATAAAATTACATCATTTTTTGCACTATTCTTCCTAAACTTGAGATACTTTTCTCAACAATGAGATTACATGAGTATGTGTTTGGGATGTTTTAACTCTCCAAATGTCATGTTGAATTTGATCCCCAGGGTTGGAGGCATGGCTAAGTAGGTATTTGGGCCATGGGACAGATCCCTTATGAATGACTTGATAAGGGGATAATGAGGAAGTTCTCTCTTTATTATATTTATTTTATTATTTATTTATTTATTTTATTATTATATTTATTGTTTCAAGGAGCCTGATACCACCTCCTTCCTCTCTTCTTCCTTCTCACCATGTGACATGCCTGCTTCCCCTTGATTGGAAGCCCCTGAGACCCTTGCTAGAAATAAATGCTGGCAAGAGGCATCTTGTACAGACTACAGAACCATGAGCCAAACAAACCTCTTTTCTTCATAAATTACCTAGCCACAGGTATGCTTCTGCTATAACAAACACAAACAAGTTGTGTTCCACAATTAAACAGAAATATTTTCCATTTTAAGTTTGATTATATTTTGGTGGCCAAAAAGGTTTAGTTTCATTTTATATTGTTCAAATATAATTCAAAATCATCAAATGTAAGAGAGTAATAAACCAATCACAACCTTCAAACTGATTTTTCCTCCGTCTTTTCATTTTTTTTTTTAACCGTCCAATTTTTTTTATTAAGTCATCTGTACGTAGATCATACATACATTTATGTCATTATAGGATTTGATGTGTTGATTATTTGTACAAATTGGAGTGCTTACATGCTACTAATCAACATAGCTTTCACCTCTTTTACCCAATTACAGCGTTAAGATGTTTGTGTTCTAGACTTGATAGATCCAACTTGTACTTGCATTATGCTCATAGGTGTGATCCCCCTATTAACCCTCCCTCTATCACCCCACTCACCTCCCTTCCTCTCTCCCTCCCCTTCCCTCCTTCATCCTAGGCTATAGTTGTGATTCATTTTTCATATGTAAGTGTGTTTCCTCCCTCTTTTCAAAGTTAGAGGAGTTTCAGCCTATACTGTCCAATGAAGTGGTAATTCTCTGTGCACCCACCCTGACTCCTGAAGATTTATCAGCCAAATTACTTAGAATTAAAAGAGTGATTTAGCAAATTCGATACTAAATTAACTCAAGAACCGGCGGAGGTGACTACCATCAAGCATAGTAATTGCAGAATGTCCACAATCAAGGTATCTACTGATAAAAGTGTAAATAGTTAATGCACTAGATTATACTTAACATTATTCACTCAATTACAGAGGAAGTAGTAACATTACTTGTAATTGTCTACAAGTTCAATTTTCCTTTTAAAATCTGGTGTACATATGTGTTAGTAAAAGAAAATTAACACATAAACAAGTTACCTTGGAGAAGAAAGTCGTCTCCTCTCTGGTTCTCTTCGTTTTCTTTCTAAGGATCGGCTCTTGGCCCTCCTACCAGGTGACACTGTTCGAGAGGGTGATTTGCTCTGCTTAGATCTTCTATCATTTAGAAGTGGAGATCTACTTCTTCTTGATTTATCACGTTGTTTTGGAGACAAACTTCTTCTTTTAGGACTACGACCAGGTCTTCTACTGGGGGACCTGTTTTCTTTCCCAGAGGAAGCATCTTTAGAGGGAGATTTAATTGGTTTCTTTTCTTTATCAGTTTCAGACCGTTTTGATTT
>CAUYON010162087.1:0-43002 GCA_963573935.1 Arctocebus calabarensis | reverse complement strand
ACCATGGCATTATAATCTATTATCGTTCTATAGACCAAAAACAGTCCCATGGACCAAAAGGCATACGGAGTACATTTATTTTCATTGCAATGCGTATGTAACATACTTAAAACATGGGACTTCTAGGTTAAAAGTTGCCTTTTTCTTGTTAATGACTATATTTTTTTTCAGGTTTTTATGGCTACCTAATAATTATACGTATTTATGGGATACATGTGATAGTTTGATAATGCATACAATGTATAATGATAAAATAAGGGTAATTAGGATAGCCATCACCTCAAGTAGTTATTTCTTTTTTTTTTTTATTAAATAATAGCTATGCACATTAATGCAATCATGGGGTACAATGTGCTTGTTTCATATACAATCTGAAATATTTTCATCAAACTGGTTAACATAGCCTTCATGGCATTTTCTTAGATACTGTGTTAAAACCTTTAAATGACTATATTTTATGAATTTTAAAGTATTAAAATACTCAAACATTTCAATCAACTCAAAAAAAAATCAGACCTACATTTAAAAAGATAACACTTATTCCATACCCTGGCTATTCAGAAGTTCTAATTAGGATCTCAGGGAATAGTATTATGCAAAAGATACTGTGTTCTTGAATAATGATTGTCTTGAAAAGGAAAATGATTATTCTCTTTGGTACAAGATAAGCAGTTAAGGCTTTGAGTGGATTTTATAATAAATATGAATAAATAGAAAAATAAAACAATACAAGAATTGTTCCAAGCACCATTTGATTCAGACAGACTTAATGATACAATCTTTAGTTGATTGTTTGCAGGAAATTATCATGCCTAGAAACAAGTATTTAGACCAGTGTATAATTCACGAAACACACAGCTTAGTAAGAATAAACCAGAATTTTAAAAAGGAAAAAGACAAAATAATGAATGCTTAGCTACTGTTGATAATAATTTTAATTTTAATAGAACAAATGTAAATTGAACACATACTACAGACTCTTTACCTGGATGGCAAAGATCAGTTAGGAGCGATGGCTAACCTCAGGAAGTTCAAAGTCTTCTTTCTTGTTTCTCTTTAAAAAGTAAGAAAAGTGTTTATTACAGAAATGCATGCATCAGAACAGATTATCTTTGCATTTTAAATTTTATAATACACACATACACATACATGGACCTAGAGCACTACATTAGACATTGTTATGTTACAGATAGTCGAAGAATAGGGCCGAATTCTGGACCATACCTCTTTCCTGAATGCTAATTTTTTCCACTTTTTTTTCCTTTTATTAAGTCATTAAGTCATTAATACATAGATCATGAATACATTTATGCCTTTTTGGAATTTAATGTGTTGACTTTTTGTACAAATTGGAGTGATTACATTCAACTAATTAACATAGCTTTCACCTCTTTTACTTAATCACTATGTTAAGACATTTGTGTTCTATACTGGATAGATTTGATTTGTACCTTTGCAATATGCTCCATACTAAATGCTAATTTAAAGTGCTCTTAAATTAGGCCTCAGTCAACTTGTGAAGTGAGTGGGTTAGCCCTGTTTGTCGGTAGAGCTATGGCTGGACTGGTCATTACCTATATGTACATGTGTGTCCATCAGCAGAGGTTTGACCGTAGAATGGAATTCTTATTCCATTGCATTGTTGCAGGAGACAGAAACTATCACGCAGAACATCCTATGATTGAATTTTCTTTATAATAAATGCACAAATAGATGCCCAGCTAACATCTGATAACTTTAGGGGCCAGCCCGTTGTCCCCGAGGGAGCCAATTTCATGTTTGAACATTGCGCTGTGAGTGAGGCCTTCTTTTTGATTTATATCTGGTGCCTGAGCTGAACTCTCTTCCTCTAGATCTAATAAAATAATCCCAGACCCTGGGCTACACAGCAGGCCTTTGTGTACTTAAAAGTGGCCCCCATAATTCTCCCTGGTAAAGAGCCCCGCCCCACTCACACCCTCCATGCCAGCCAGCTGTTGACTGCCCCTGATGGTCTGCAGGTCACTGGGCATTTTTCTGGCAAGTACACATTTTAAAGTGTGTGCTTGAGTGTGAAATTCATGAGTTTATTCCTATTGATCATATTTACAAATAAAATCTCTATTTTGGATAGAGAGGCTGTTTTTACAAATATGAGAAATAATGTGTTACATTGAATTCTTTGTTAAATTAAAGCAAATTTCAACATGAATAGTAGAATTGAAAGAAAGATAAAAAGTAGTTTTTCCTGAGGGAAAGAAGGCAAATGGCTGGTAACCCACAGTCATCGTGAGACGATGTATTTTTGGACATGGCCAGCGGAATGGCTTCTGAGTGCAAGGACCCACCCGGGAGTTCACAGGAGCTGCTTTGCATTGGGAATACTAGAGCATTTTTAATAGAATTAGAAAAAATGCAAACAATAAATTCATTTTTAGAAACTTTTGAGAGGAGAGAGTAACATGGGAATAAGGCTTTCTCTTGGATGGCTGACCGGGGTTGTTTTGGTGGCGGGGGGCTCTCCCGGGCAGTTAGGCTCTCAGATTAATTACCAAAGGAGACGCCAGGTTGTAACCCATTACCTAGCTGCTGAAATGTTAACATTTTGCTCCATTAGTCCTTTATAAATCAGTAAAACTTATTAGAGTAAAGGCTTAAAATAGTTTTGTCACCAGAATATTTTTAACAGTGGCTTAGAGAATAGAACCACGTGCAAAGCAGAGGGAGACCTCTCGGCATCTGCTGTTTGAAGAGCGTCAAGACCTCCAGAAGGAATTGGGCTCAGAGCACATTGTTATTTCATGCTTTTCTGATAAGCACTGAAGTTTTAAGACAAGATCCAATTATCTTAAATGGCTACAAATGGATCTTTAAATATCATAGTTCAAGGTGAAGTTCACACTATGTTTGGAAAAAAGCTTAATGAAAAGTTCATGACAAATTGTAAAAAATCTAAGACCGACTCGAATTCATTGACATTTGGTATAGCAAACATGTTGGTAATATTACCAAATGCATGAGCTATGACACTATAATACTTTAACAATCCCCAGAACTAATAAATCATGAAGGCTCTTTCAACAACAGTAAAGTTCTGATCATGAATCTCTCGGGGAGCAGAACCTCCAGATTTCTAGTGAGTCCCTGGCCCTAGAACTTGGCCTGGTTGTGTCTGTTCATTTGAAACTGAGCCTGGGTTGCCCATCTTAGAGCCAACTCAGCTTAACTAAACGAGTCGATTATAGTACAGTGGTGCACGCATAACATGTTATCCTCACTTAAATTATCTTTAAAGGTTTTTGTACTTTTTGTTCAGTTCGCTTACTAGGTCCTCATTTGTTACAAACACTGATCGAGCCTGATTATGCACCAGCCATGGCTTTGCACACTTGCATTGTCCTATGTCTGAGTCAAATGTGCAGCCTCAGGAGGCAGCTGCTGTTATCAACCCCTCACAGAGCCCGGTGACCATTAAGAAACTGGCCAAACCAACTAGTACTTGGCAGAACTGGGCCTAACCCTGGGTAGCCCACAGACAGAATCCAGGTTTTTCATCACTGTATTTTATTGGCTCATGTAAATTTACTGTGACTGCAGACCCAGGAGTGGTTTCCACCTGCCAGCTTTGCCCCCAACACTTGTCAAGTCCGAACTCATTGAGCACTGCTCACATTTCACTTTGAGTAGTTTCCCAAAGGCTCATTCTTACCTGTTTAAAACACACATAACCTCTGATGAGGGGGTGGCCCCAATAGCTTCCTCCTCTGAGACACTACAGCTTTCTGCTCTTGAACATTTGTGGATTTGAAGTGCAGAGATTTCAGTGAAGGTTGACCAGTAGTCTGTCTCCTAGACTGGAGCATTTCTATGGGTGGGAGGGGGTATGATCAACTATTGTGCTGGGACCACAGGTGTGAGCGTGGTGCACAGGGTCACCCAACCCACAGCCATGTAAAGTCTGGTTTGCATGCATACATTTTAATTTTCTGAAGACCTGTGCCCTTTTGATCAGCAACTTATGCAGGTAACAAAAAGAACAAAGTAGTTCAACACTACTATGCCTAGATTGTAATTCCGCCTTCCTTCTTCCTGGATGATTGATTTTGGCATGGTCAGTTCACTTTCCTCCATTTCCAGTGGTTCCACACAAACATCCACTAACTATTATGCCATTCTTGGGATTGATAAGAACATAAAAGTAGACAGACCACCAACTTATTCAACAGATATGCTCATAACTGAGTATGTTAGTTTGCTGTGTATTTTTTCAAGAAAGTTTTAGTCACTTACAAGCATGAAGATGGAATGACATTAATAGGGAATTGAAGGGATCTAGAATATTTTGGAATCTATTCTAAGCATTTATGTTTTCATCTCAAGGATTTAAGAGAGGAAAATTAAACTTCCTAGGTGATCATTCCATCCAGTCCTAAGCAGGCATCCCTGGTTCGTTTTTCTGATGAAACCTAAGACTAAAGATTGGCTTCTTTTTTTAAACACAAGAGTAATCTGCAAATATTGAGATCTGGAATGATATTCACTATTATTTTTTTCTCTTCTAGTTATTTCATGTGGGAGCCTACCTTTTCCCCCAAATGGTAACAAGATTGGGACGTTGAAGGTCTACGGAGCCACAGCAATATTTACATGTAACACAGGCTACACACTCGTGGGCTCCCACGTCCGGGAGTGCTTAGCAAACGGACTCTGGAGCGGGATGGAAACTCGCTGTCTGGGTAAATGAATCCTGTTCTGCTACTTAGTTAACTCAAATAAAATTTTAAGAATGGATTATAATGGTCACATCTACCATAAATGTTGTCATAGAGTGTTACTAAATCCAACCTGGGGTTTTAATTGTGCTTCAGAATATGATTCTTCTGTAAGTATCTAAAGGGATTTTATTTGTGATCTGAGCAATAAATGAAGGGCATATATTGCTGTGCATGACATAAAGACTGTTGGTTTCACGGAGTGCAGAGAATATAATTACCCTCAAATGCACTCGAAAGTGAATTTCAAAAATACTGCACATTTTATCTTTCTAAGACTTAAAAATTATGTCAACAAATTCAAGTGATATTAATCAAAATCAATATAAGCACAATGAGTTATTTAGAGGGAATGTGTCTGTAATAGTTTGTCCTTCTTTTTCCTAAGGTTAAAATATTCTATATAAGAATTTAAAAGATGAGTTAAAAAATGTTTTGAATAAATGCATGAAAATTTTTAAATAAACAGTTTAAAGTGTAGTAATCACCAAAGGGTGGCAGGTTTACCACTCATTTTCAGAATAGCTTTGCCGGCTCTAGTTCTTTTGAATCTTTTCTATGATTATCCATCATGTTGTAATCTCGCAAAGCCATAGGGGGGGCAAAGGATTAATCTTCTGAATCTTCACAAGCTAGGTTCACTTCCTGAGCTAAGCCAAGATCAGGAAACTTTGAATAGTAGAATCTGTTCATCTTTTTATTTGGAATAACTTGAAGACAGGGAGTGAAAGTAAAATCGTAACCGCAGAGAAAACCAACCACTAAAAGAAGCTTCTCACACAACACCCAGAAAATGGAGCACTTACATGCAGGTTGCTTGAACACATTCTCTCTGTCTATATGTGTATGTGTAAAATTGTTTTACTATTTAATATATTTAATGTATGATATCATATATTATGGAACACACATATATATTATTGCTGGATGTAGTTGTTATCATTTTTAGTAGGCTAGTGGAAATTCCTGGGAATATGTACAGTATTTTTTGTAGAGAGTCACAAGTGCTTCTGAGGTTTTTTATGCATTTCCAGATGTTCATCTGAAACTGGTCATCCACTGAGTAGCTCTCTCCTGTAGGCAGCTGTGGTATGGACGAGAGCCTCTTTGTCAGTGTCAGTGGAACTTGTCACTGTACAAAGGAACCAGATGATCCAAGACACTCACATCTCCAAGAGTAACTGTGAGGATGGAAATTAATAACAACTTACATTCAATTACTGCTACACTGGCTACAAGCACATCCAGCACATCCCTGATCTCAACTTCTTGGTCATTACCAATATGGGATACAGCAATGGCTATTATTGGAGCCTGGGGGCACATTCAGTTTATGCAACTGTTAATTCATAGGTCAACACAAGTCTTACTGAACCCCACTAAGCCCTTTCCTATCCTCTGTTTTTTTTCTGTCTAAAGGTTAAGACTTCAGAGTATAAAAGATGAGATGTGCATTGAAGAGTTGGCTGTCTGGAGATGCCCCAGACCTTGCTTCAGTGGCATGTAATACTTCTTAGAAGCATTTGTAAGATGAGTTGCTCAGAAATTAGTCCACTTGCTCAGAAGACAATTAACTGAAAATTAGGAGGAAGAGAAATTCCCTGATTACAGTGCATAAAACATTAGTGTCAGAGGAAGTACATATAGCATGTGAGGAATAATACAATAGTGGGAGGGACAGAGTATTTATAAAAATAGAGAAGGATTAGAAATGACACACAGCCAAATATGTGTACGTGTTAATGGGTAATATGTTTAGTGTGAAGATTTCAAGTATAGTTTCACAGCTACCACCGAGACAAGAAGGGTTAAGAGTCATAATATACGGAGCATACTAATGAATGTCATCCCTTAATCAGAGAGACAGTTTGCGGGTGCAGTAAGTTTAGCCCAGCAAAATCAAGTGTCCCTGGGGAACCAGGGGCCTGTGAGATGGTAGGGAAGAAGGACAGAAGAGCAGAGGTGACATCATTGCTGGGAAAGGTTCAGTAAGTCTCAGGCAGAGGAACGGAGTGGTGGTGCCCATCCTCAATCCTGCATGGATCTTTAGTGGAACAGAAGTTAGATACCTCCATAATCCAAACATTAGCTGCCTGATTTAGAGACAATCATTATGAATGATGGTATGTAGCCATGACTTTAAAAATTTACAATATTTCTTGAGATTTATCTTATTGAATCCTCATTAGAACACAGAGTAAATGCTTCCTAATTCTATTTTCAAATAAGGAAAAAAAGCATAGAGAAGTGAGGAATTTGACCAACATTTGAAATCAATAAATATCAAAAGCAGCATTTACATCTGAGCTATTTGATTATACAGCACAGACTTTATAACATTAGGGTATGTAACTAGCATATCTGAGTAAAGTTTGTGCTCCTTTGTCAATTTTCTCTCTCAAAAGGAAGGTAGAAGATGAGACAGTTTAGTGTAACCGGGAGTGAAACAAGTGGGATTACAGTCCTGTGTTACCCCGGACCCAAGGCAGGCGCCATCCCTGGACCTCACTGCTGGGCTGCCCAGCTGACTTTGCCCCTTTTTCTGTGATGTTCCCAGGATGCTTATATCCTCTTGTTCACCAATCTTGCCATTATTTTTTGTTTCATTTCTTAATTTGTCATTTGTGCTAACCCTTTGACTGTTTCCATTGTTAATGACCCACTTGGAAATAGCTCTGGATTTCTACCAAATTCTATGACCTTGGGTAACCTTCAGGCTTAGCTTAGCCGTATGGGGATGAACTAGACAGTCATCATGGGAAATGACTTATACTAACAATGGAGCCAGATGGTGAAGATATATGTTTGAGGTTTTTTTGTTCTTATTGTATTATTATTTGAGATTCAAATAATAAAAGGATCCAAAGAATTAGGTTACACCAATTGCGTTTGTTAGATAACATCCCTCTTATAGCTGTGTCTGGCTCCCAAGAGGTGTGCCATACACTGTGACTTCCCACCACCACAATTCTCCCCACTCCCTCATTCCCCTACCTCCCACCTTGTATTAAGCTCATGTGCTGCCTTCATATGAGAATCGAGCACATTGGATTCTTGCTTCTCCATTCTCGTGATGCTTTACTAAGAAAAATGTGTTCCAACTCCATCCAGGATAATACAAAGATGAAAATTTGAAAACAATCTATATATTCCCTTGGCTTCAACTCTAAATCCCATGACCCATCAACAAAAGAAAACAACAACCTTGAAACCTATGACTCTGAAAAACAAATCATGCCACTGAGATAGTGATGGGAAATTACTCAAACAAAGACAGAAAGTTTAAAACCAAATTATCTACAAGAAATGCAATTTGCAAGCAAATCACCTGTCCCAGGACATGCCCAACAGAATGAAAAAAATCCAGCATAAACTGAGAACAATGTGAAGGGTTCAGGCCCATAAATTGCTGTGCAATTTAGATTTGAATAAGCATCAAATTCATATACCTATGATCATGGATGACAGAAATGAACCAAAGCAGAAGAATTCAACTTCCTCAGTTCTACATTTTTGTCAAGAAGCATTATTATGGCAACCACAAAGATTATAATATTTATCAGAAATGGGTACCCCCAGAAAGATAAGACATTTACAAAAGAGAACTTCAGAATTTGTCATAAAGTTTAGTCTCCTGTCTAATTAAGTAAGCACCAGCCAAGGGGACTCTGACACACAGTGCTGACCTGTTGGCAGTGTCCTTGAATTAGAGGGACACCTAGTGTGGCTTTTCACACAATGAGAAAAGAAGTTAGCTCTCAAAAACTATGAATTAATTTGGTGATTTATGGAGGAGAAACTCAAACATAGTCTTTGTAAGTAAATTTAGGAATGTGTGCTCATGAAGAACTAATGCGTTTTCGTAGGACCCTGTGGGAGTCTGGATCCATGTTTGTTTTTGATTGGCCGTGGAATGGCTGTTTGGGAACGGTCTTTAGAAATGGTGTTCTGAATCCTCCCTCTCTACTCCTATCTTTGATTAAGGCATAAAATTAGTAGGAGCTGAAATAGTGAACATAAGGTTAGATGATGGATTCAGGAACCTAAATTTTAATGATAGGCTAAACATATAAGAAAATAATAAGGATCGATGTAAAATTACCCTCAAGACAATAAAATACAACAACTTCAAATAGTAAGATGAGAAGAAAATTCTAAAATTATAGCACATCAACAAAGAAATTTTGGATAAGAGAAGGCTCATACATTGCATGTCTAGAATACGCTATACTCACCTTTTCCACTCCTCATTAAGAACAGCCTCCCCATTCTCTGCTTGTCAGGGCCCAGAGTTATGATTTCAGTTCTGTAAAATAATTGAGATGCACTTTTGAGCAACTGGTCTTCATCTGTGGGGAAGTATCTGATAACCAAAATCCTTGAACGATATTTGAAAAAATTTGATAGTGGTTTGGCTGAAGGAAAGTTAGGAAGGGATTAAAAGCTACTTTCGAATATTTAAAAAGCTATTAGATGAGAGATGGACTACGCCAATTGTGGAAAATTGTTTTCTATTTCAAAGCCAGCCCTCACTGACAGGCAGCCTTGCCATGGAGACCTGTGCTGAGGTCTGCAAGGCTTATTAAGGGATCTGTGGGTAGAAAAAAAGAAACAAAACCCAAATAAATTACCTACATCTGCCGATGGCCAGGACGAGGCATGATCCTGACATCAGTGATACCTGTTTTCATTCATTGATTAGCAATAGCAGATACTGTGTACAGAAAAACAACTGGACACAGTGTAAGAAATATCCTGCCTTATTTATGTACTTTTAAACATGCTAGAGTCTGGCCAACAATGTCATGAAGACTTTATCCAGAAGGAAGTAACCACTTGGTAGCTTATTATTATTATTATTTCAGATAATACAAACCAGGTCAAAATATTTGTATTTTTTAGGTGGACTCCCTCTTGTCCCTCACACAAAAATATATGCCAAACATCCCCACACTGTGATTCCGAGGGATTCCCCAATCCCTCTCTTCTCCCCCTTCCTCAATTTCCCTCCCCCCAACTTAAATTGAAATGAGTTTTTCTCCTATGTGGGCATGCATCAGATCATCTGCTAGTTTCATATTAGTATTTAATACATTGGATAACTGCTTTTCTATTCTTGTGATGCTTTACTAAGAAGAATGTGATTCAACTCCATCCAGGTTATTATAAAACAGGTAAAGTTGCCATCTTTTTAAGGCTGAATAGTATTCCATGGTATACATATACCACAGCTTGTTAATTCATTTCCTGAGTTGATGGGCATTTCAGTTGTTTCCACATCTTGGCAATTGTAAATTGATCTGGGATAAACAATCTACTGCAAATGTCTTCATGATAAAGTGATTATTTTTTCCTTCTGGGTAAAGGCTGGTTGTGGGATTGTGTGGTCAAATGAGAAATCTAATTTGAGTTCTTTGAGGATTCTTCACACTTCTTTCCAAAGAGGCTGCATAGTCTGCAGCCCCATGGTATGACAGTGTCCCCTCTCTTCACGTCCACACCAACATCTGCAACACTAGGACTTTGTGATGTGGGTTAATCTTACTGGAGTGAAGTGATCTCTGGGTGGTTTTGATTTACATTTCTCTAATGATTAGGGATGATGAACACTTTGCCGTATGTTTGTTAGCCATTTTTCTGTCTTCCTCGGAGAAGGTTCTGTTCGTGTCTCTTTCCCAGTGATAGATGGGATTGTTAGTTCTTTTTTTGTTGATTAATTTAAGTTCTCTATAGATTCTAATTACCAAGCCTTTGTCATATTTATAAAAGGCAATTCTTAATAATAAAAACAAAGCCAAGGGCATCACTTTACCAAACTTTAGACTACCTTGAAATTCCATAGTAATGAAAACAGCATAATATTGCCACAAAAATAGACATAGAGGTTTGGAACCAAGAGATGAAACTCTAGAAAATCAAGAGATAAAACTAACATCTTATAGCCACCCGATTTTGATAAACCAAACAATAAAATACACTGGGAAAACAATCCCTATCCAGTAAATAGTGCTAGGAGAACTGGATAACCACATGTAAAAGACTAAAACTGGACCTGCACCTTTTACCACTTATAAAAATTGATTCAAAATGGATAAAGATTTAAATATAGTACATGAAACAATAAAAATCCGAGAAGAAAGTGTGGGAAAACTCTTGAAGATGTAGGCCTGGGGAAAGAGTTTATGTAAAAGACTTCCATGGCAATTGCAACAACAGACAAAATAAACAAATGGGACTTCATCAAACTGAAAAGCTTCTGCACAGCTAAAGACTCAACAATCAAAGCAAATACCAGTGATTTCCAACAGTATGCAGGAATTCTTGATTACTTCAGCTGACGTGGCTACGTACACGGGCATACACCCCTCCACAGGCTAAGTCCTGGGAATGTCAACTCAGGAAAGTTGCATTTAAGGAGAGGACAGATATTCCAGAACTGAAATTCTACTGTTTGGAGGTCTGCAGTCTGAATTTTATACAGAACCTTCAATGGAGGATGGAGTATGTGTGTAAATGTTATAGCAAGTTCTAGGCAAAAAAAATGCAAATGTGCACCAGAGAACACATAAAATTTAGCCCACCCTGAATCAACCTGGGTACGTGACTGAAGACTTGCTCTGATTGACCGCGTGCACTGTGTAATGCACATGTCTCCAAGGCTGGAGAAGGAGGCTCTGAGAATGCTGACACCAGGCCTCCTATCTCAGGCACCCTCTAATCTATCAGGGAAGCTTTGTCGTCTCACACCTTCTTAATTATCTTCTTCTGTTTATCTTCCCTGTGGTAGGTGACTTGAACCAGCAGAGAGAACACAGATGAAGAAGCGATTGTGTATTTATAGTCTGTGTCCCCTGTTGAAGAAGCCTGTCAGCGTCTTTTGATAAGTCACATCATTTAGACTTTTCAACAGAGGACAACCTATCTTCTCTCTACTTTGTTAACTTTTTAATCGGTGGTGATAGATTGAGACATTTACCACCTAAGGAACATTATCTCTTGTCATTAGATTTTTATTATCATTTGAGATAGGTTTGCATTTGCTGCATTCTCATGATCTGTGAGGAGATAAATTCTTTTGTAAATATCATATGATGGTGACATTCTTATGGCTAAAATAGCTAGACAGCATGATTCAAAATAATATTTTAGACCACTGCTTGTAGCTCTTAGAGAATAAAATTGGAATGTATTCTTCAAATGCCTTGTATTTTTTAAGAGATTCATATAAAAATGTTTAATAGAACAATTGATTGTGATAAGCTTATATTACAGCAAAAAGATGACTTAGAGTAAGAAGATCAATCCTCCCCACTTTGATCTTTGCTAGGCAATCTCAAGTATAAAATATGTGCTGTATTTTAGTCAGGAAACATACCGATCCTCATATTTTCCAAATGCATTATCAGAGGCCAGGGAATAAATGTAGCAGAATCTCAGCCATAAGTGTTTCTATCTATATTTCTGCATATACAATACCTAGTGATGTAATTTGGGGTCTTGGAGAGCTATTGTGTGGAAAATTAGTTGTACACTTGTCTGTATGGAATTTATACTCTAAGGAATGAATAAGCCCAGTAGCTTTAATAAAAATTTGGGAATGATGAATGGAAAAAGAGCTTCAGAAATATAGATGAGGGTGGGAGAGACGGAGAGACTCTTAAAGGAAGGGAGATGGCAGGACCCCCTTTGGTCATAGATAGAATCCCTAAAAGAGAAAAAGAATAAAGTTTTTCCAGAAACAAAGAGCCTCAGACACAGTGGCAGGGGCATAGATGTGAAATAATGAAGAGCTCATCCTGACACCACCACAACGCTGTTTCCCTGAGCAAAGCATGGTCCAGGTTAGAGCTTCTTGTAGCCGTGCGAGCCTAGACTGACAGGGACACAGGTTGTGGAAATGACCCCTCTGACAGGTGGACACCCAGTTAGGCCAGGCACTGAGCTGAGTCCCATTCTGTAGAGCACAATGCCACACTTAGTCAAATAGCGGAGATAAAGAGGTAAGAGAAGTACTGTGCTGTCTGCTGAATTCTAAAGAAGACAGAGCAAAACCAGGAGACTAAGTATTTTAAGTAGGTAGAACTACACTTATAGGAGAAAACAAAAAAAAGGAGATAGTTGTGTTTCATATAAAAGGGTAGGCATTTCTTCAGGCTGTGGAAGACTGCTCACACAGAGGATAAATTTGGCAGGGGTTTTGAGGGACCAAGAAACATTTTACCAGCACATAGAATTCAGAAGACAACGTCAGGCCAGTGGGATAGTTAGCACAGGGATAGAAGAATAAAATGTGATATATTGGGGAACTTTGTAAAAAAGGAGCAGATAAGAGATTTCTGAAAGCCCCAAGTCAACCCAAATCATGGTACTTGTTTGAATTTCTTTGTGTCAAATATGGCTTAAAATAATTGTCATTGACTAAAGTGGGTTAAACAGAGATTTGATGAAAAATGCATCTTATGGTGGAGGAACTGAGCCATCCTTGATGTCACTACCAGCAGTGTTATATGGCCCAGCAAGCCCCCTATGTGCACATTCTTGGGAGGATCCCGTGTACTTTCAATGATACCAAGTATTTCCATGTCAGGGCAAAGTCACTGAGCCTTGCCCCTAGACACTACACTTAGAGGAAAAAGATTCTCATCTGCCAGTATTCAAATGCATTTCTTTAACATGTGCAGGTCTAGAGATTCAAATATGCACATGCCCATGGATGTTTAATGCTAATAATAGTTTTTCCTGCTTGCAAGTGGATCCTATCCACCTGACCTTTTATGACCATTTGTTAATACTCAAGAAGAATTTGTAAATGGGCTTTGGAATTCACTGCCCAAATAACCCTGACTTTAGCTCAAAGACTGTGTTCCTGCACCAAACAAATAGAATATAGGACACTGTATTTGAAATGTTCTTACAGGTACAGGATATTTGCAATGCTTAGTATTTTATTTTCAGCAGTATGTACCAGGAAATCACAAAGCAAATACTAAGGTTGAGTATTTGGTTTATAGATTTTCTAAAAATGGAGTAAGTCCTAATCTCCTGACCAATATTTTGCATTTTGATACTAACTGGCACATTTGAAAGGTGACCTTCAAGTAGACAATTGTAAAGGGGTACAGAATTGTGTGTGTGTGAACATGTATGTGTGTGCATGTGTGTGTACATACGTGTGTGTATGAATCTTCGTCAGAGGAGAGAGACCCATACCTGTGGTTGATATCAAAGACACTGATTCCACATAAAGCAAGCAAGGCTCCAGGTCTATCCTGTAACATGGGAGACATTATGTCCAACATTTTCACTGGTATAAAGGTTTTTGTGGAACCAGTGAAAAATGGAACTTTATTAAGAGCCCGAATCACAGAGGCATTTAAAATCACATCTCTAAAACCATACAGGTCTAATGCACTTGTTGGAGGCTCTAACCTACTTCACTAAACTTTGGAATGTTCATTCTTTGCATTTATTATGATATTAAGGCAGATCCACTAACAAATAGCTCAGGTCCCTTCTGGTGTCAAGACACCTTGTCAGTCACTTAGAAGGTCCCCAATAACAATCTGTGTGGTGTGTTAGATTGCAGACAGCGTGACTCATTGCACTATCAAAAACTAGTTGTGCAAAAATCCCCTGGAAAGCTAAGCTAACCAATGCCAAAGTCCTGTCTATGGATGAGATTCCTCCTCTAAAATATGATGTCATAGGACCCATTCCAGAAAGAATAGGTGGAATTCTTGCCCGGGCTGCGCGGTGGAAGACTGAGGAAACTGGATTCATTCGAGAACTCATTTGAAGAACGTTCACTCTCCTAGAAATAAACAAACAAAATGGTGTTTTGTTCTCTCAGGAAGATTTGTACAACTTACAATAAAACATCTGTGCACTGGAATTTGGATGTATACCCAGAAAGCAAGAGGCAGCCCTGCTGAGACCTCTGCTGCCCTGTGTTAAACTCTGCAAATTGCAGAAAGTGTTGCCTTCCCTGGTCTAAACTCTGATCACTTGTGCAGATGTTAATGGAAGGAGCATTTCCTCTGTGTCAACCCCTAACGGACTTTGCACTAACCTGAGCTCACAGAGGAAACTTGGCCACTTTCTACCCTCCTGAGCTCTCCCTCCTAAATGCCGTTTGCAGGGAAGCATCCAGGCTCCTCTGTTCCCGGTGTTTTGCTTGTGACAGACCATCTACCGTGGCTTCTTGGCTATGAAAGGCAACTAAGCGTTCATCCAGCTTGTTGCAACCTCTGCTTAGGTGAAATTTGTTTGGCAGATTTTATTGCCTTCTAAACTTTCGTCTTTTATTTTAGAGAAAGATTGCTAAAAGAAATTCTCTTTTTCTATGTGCGATATTTTAGCCAAAATATAGTATCCGTTTATTTAAAATAATAACACAGCTTTCTTCATATGTAGAACAGAGAAAAGTTAAAAGTCAGGGCTTTTCAAGGCTCATAGTTCAAAGGAATAACTTTGCAGGCTAGAAAAGGCAATGCAAATTGCTGGGACCCATCCTTCCTACCACAGTGCGTACTAAACCTCAGCTGTTTTGAAATGTCATAATATTCTTATTCCCTTGTTTGATCAGTCTTCAGAGGCCATCTTGAATGATATATTTTCTGGTATAGGGTGTAAGAAACAGAGAAGCACTCGAGAAGACCACTGACTTTTGGATTCTACCACTTGCTCGCTCCAAAGCCATTTTAAGCAGTTGGTGAATTACCTACTGCACAGTAGTACCTCAGCATGGAGGAAATGAAGAATTTAAATGTGAAATTCTAGAAGTGCATTAGTAATAGAATTGTTAATTCATGTTTGAACTAAGAGAAAATTCAGCAGTTACTTTAAGGTACATCTACGCCTATCTGTGTACGTCAAACTAAAAATCATGTGACATTACAATTACGTGGCGTTCTTGCCTACCTTTTTAGCCACTTGCTTATCAGTTCTGTTAGGCTCAGATTACAAGCAGACAAGTAAATTAAAGAGTAGGATTGATGTGACAGCAACGTGGGCCACGTACTTTCACTCCTAGATTCTCATTCCACACTTTAATAGGACAATTTCTGAAGGTCACTTCTCAGGAAATTCAGGTTTTGTGATTTCCAGGGTGTCCTTGTTGCTATATAATTGCCCATGGAAGCATTCAGTGAGCTTCATTTAGGCCGAAGATAAATGTCAATGAAAAATAAATAAACAAGTTCAATAAAACTAAGATAAAGCAAAAATGTTTGGGTCAGACATCATGGTAGAAGGTCTAAAAAATAATCATATTGCTTTATTTATGTAGTTGAAATGTGCAGGGCTGCCCTCAGCCAGTTCCTCTCCTTGTTTTTATTTGTATTTTTTTAGCTAAGAGTCACTTACCTCCTTTGCTACTGTTCATACTCAGTGGAGATGTAAGTGGGTACCTTTGAAGGGTGGAAGAGGAGGCAGGTGGGCCCAGCGTGGACAGTGTGGCGGAGTGTGAAGCGCTAACACAGCCCCTCTCCCACTGATGTGGGATTTGGTCATACAACTCTGTAGTCTTCATATTTTAACCGATATTTGTATAAGTGAAGGAAGTTTTTAATCTCTGTCACTACGCTTCCTTCCTCTCACCTTTTCTCCAGACCATACACGTTGCCTATTTCAGTAGTAGTTTCTGGTCTTCAGTGAGCTGTGTCCCTGTCACAGGAGGTCCAGACACCGTCTGGACGCTCCACACTCTGCTCATCTTTTGTTCATTCTCTGTGACTATGTCTTAGACTTCATCTAATCCCCAGCTCCTATACCATTTGGGGCCCATAGCAAGTCGTCATTAAATCGAGGCCAACTCAATGGAAATGCACAGTAGACAATGTATTTGGAGTAATGCGAAGGACACAGGGTTAGTTGGTGGAGTCGCTTTATTTCTATTCATTTCAATAAGAGTTCAATGAAGGACTAACATGTCCTAGAACTAGACACTGGGCAGAAGCAGGGTCTAGTGCCATCTCTGTGATAGCAAAGAGGGAGAAGCTTTCTAAGTGTGTGTCTGTGACTTAAAACCAAGACTATGTGAAGCATATACCTTTTAAATCACACACAAAGGAAGTAGAACAATATTCTCATAGAATAATAAAATCTTAAAATAGAGCTCAGAATACATTCATTCAAATTCCACCTAATGCAGGTTTCCTCTCCACAACATTTTGACATATTATTATTGAGATTTGAGTTAAATAGTGTGCTATAGGTGAAATAAGGAGGCCGTTCTGTTTCTGTGAAAAATCTATAATTGTTCTAAGACTTGAGTATTTTTAAAAGGGAGTTCACTGAAGGCTAGAAAGTGATACAAGTAAAATGCAGATTGAAGTCTTTCTGTTTGAAATTAGAGCCACATTGAAGAAATAAATTCACTTATTCACATTAGGAAGCTAAAATAAAAGGTGATCCCACTGATTCTCCTTTTTTCTATTAGTCATGGAGCTAAAACAAAGTGTTTTTGAAAGACATCCTCTATTTTCTTTAGCTATTTAATACCAATTCCTCAGAGAACCAAAATGACCATGTGTCAGAGAAGAGTTTGGATTGGACATGTTTATTTCCAAACCTGGCCATCAGCCTTTCCATTTGATTTCTAAAGTACGCAGATAGCTCCCTGACCATTAAGAGTACTGTTTGCTAGGCTTTCAAACAGGAGTGCTGTGTGCACTTACTAAAAAATCTGTTGAGAAAAATACATATTATGGTTTAAAATGAAATATAGTCAGTCATGTTTGCCCAAATCAGGAATGAATCCCAAACAGGTCACCTAAGTCAACAGGACTCCATCAAAATGCCGGCCTCCATGCGTCTCTGTTGCCCGGGCCTCAAGTCCCCTTCTTCTGGAGTGGTGCCAGGCTGAGAAAGAAACCAAAAGGAAATGATTGTGTTCTTTGCAATGGTTGTGTTTCTAGAAATTACATCGTGCATCACCTCAAAAGTGACTGGGATCTCTTGTGCCAAGCCAGTGGGTGGCTTCAGAGTGTCTGTCTTTAAAATCTGGAGAACATTCATCCTCGTCGAAGTTCTCTGCTGGTCTCCACGGTCATAGTAGGAGTGATCTGTACAGATCACCAGAACGGACTTGATTAACTGGACTATAGGAAAATCTGCCAATACAATGACATCAGCCAAATTTCACATGGATTTTTTTCATGTAATCTCTTATCCACGATAAGGTAGAGATAGGACTCTGTGTCTTCCCTGGCCCCTCTGCAATGTCACCTTGCTGGCAATAAGTTTCCTGGCGCAAAACCAGGAAAACACAAAGTCTCTAAATGTTGTCTTAATCGGAAGTACAGATTAGTTTATATTTCTGGAGAATGGTGTGGTTAATCCAAAGTGAAAAATGAAAAACTTCAATGGTTTTCTGGTGGTGTTTGCTAACCTGCGTGGAGTGCTGGGGGCTGGATGCTCTACTTCAAAGTGAATGGCAGGGGAAGCCGCACTTGGACCCAGGGTCCACTCCAGCCCATGTGGCTACTTCCTTACCAGAAGCCTTGCTGTTGGATGGATGACTTAGGGACTCAGATATTTTCTTCTCTTCCTGACAATCCCAACCTCGCATGTAGCACAAATCCTTTTAATGTGAGTTATTCTTAAGGTTTTCTATTTTGTTGAATTAATAAGATGCTCTTTTCATATATGTGCAAAAGGACAAGACAGAAAATGAGAAATTGGGGGAAGGCAAAGAAAGAGGGA
Organism: Arctocebus calabarensis; assembly: GCA_963573935.1. Classification (NCBI taxonomy): domain Eukaryota; kingdom Metazoa; phylum Chordata; class Mammalia; order Primates; family Lorisidae; genus Arctocebus; species Arctocebus calabarensis. Next base: position 24,547 of record CAUYON010162087.1, on the reverse strand, counting down.
AGGAAAAGAGAGGTAAAGAGGAGGAGGAAGCAACTGAAGGGAGGGAAATGAAGTGGAGAGGGGCAGAGCAGTGTCATTGGAGGAGAGAGATGGAATCCTACCCCCAGGGCCGCCATGTCACCCGGAGGATGGAGGAGAGAGATGGAATCCACCAGGGCCGCCCATGTCACCTGGAGGATGGAGGACAGAGAGACGGAATCCGCCAGGGCTGCCCATGTCACCTGGAGGATGGAGGAGAGAGACGGAATCCCCCAGGGCTGCCCATGTCACATGGAGGCTGGAGGACAGAGAGACGGAATCCTCCAGGGCCGCCCATGTCACATGGAGGCTGGAGGAGAGAGAGATGGAATCTTGACCCCAGGGCCACCCATGTCACATGGAGGCTGGAGGACAGAGAGACGGAATTCCCCAGGGCCGCCCATGTCACATGGAGGCTGGAGAAGAGAGAGAGATGGAATCCGGACCCCAGGGCCATCCATGTCACATGGAGGCTGGAGGACAGAGAGATGGAATCCGCCAGGGCTGCCCATATCACATGGAGGCTGGGGGAGCGAGATGGAATCCTGTCCCCGGGGCCGCCCACGTCACCTGGCGCATCACCTCCTCTCTCAGCTCGTGGACAGCGGAGCTTCTCCCCAGCATCCTCCTCTGTGGAGCTCTGCTGCTGATGCCCCTCAGACAGCTCTGGGCCGCTGTCCCCTGACGTCTGCCCGTCCTCCACACGGGCACTTTCCACCTCCCTGAGGACCGATCTCATCCAGCACCTGCCCTGGGGTCTGCTCTGCTGCTCCATGTGCATTTTTTTAAATTATATTTATTAAATCATAACTTTGTATTGATGCATTTATGGGGTTCAGGGTACTACTTCGATACACAAGGTGAAATGTTTACACTGAACTAAGTAACACATCCATCACAATTATACTCATTTCTTAATAGTTTTGAAATGTACCAGCGCATCATGCACATTAGGTGAGGTCCCCCCAAACACCCTAATGTGCGTGATGCAATGGTACATTCCCATGTGCATTTTGCCGGCAAGTTCTGCTGCTTTTCAGTTTCAACTCTAGCTACAATCTTCTTTTTCTTAAGTGTACTCTATCTACCTTTAGTACGTTCCTTCTGTTCGCAACCGATGACAGGCTATTTTCACCTAGACGTTGATTAATCCATAACACAAATTTCCATGTTTGCAGCGGAACTGATTTTTGAATCTCTGCCTTTCCATTTGGAATTTCACAAGCAGTTTAGTGATCCAGGCTCTCAGATAGGACAACTTGTCACCGTTCTCCTTGCTAGCCATACTCAGCAGGTCAAAACCCCCTCTTCAGATTAATGCTAAGTATCTCTTCTTTTCCTTCAGCTTTGATTTGAAAATTAGAATAACAAGATAAATAACATAAAATTAAAGTAAAAAAGATAAGCAAAAAAGTAAATCTGGAAACACTAATGAAGGTAATATCATAATTTTATATGAGAAATATTACCTATTTTACCCACAATTGTTAAGAAAAATAACATGAAAAAGAACAACTGTATAAAATGAAAGTATATATGGATACGTGTATATGGGAGAAATTCCAATAAAGTATGCCTTCAATTCTGTTATTGATTTGACAGTAAAGGTAAACAAATTATGAATATATTTATCCAGGACAATTCTCTGAGTCCATAATTGGTTTTATTCATGTTTTCAGCCGGCCACTGTGGCTCCCCAGACCCCATCGTGAATGGTCACATCAGTGGGGATGGTTTCAGCTACAGGGACACCGTTGTGTACCAGTGTAATCCTGGCTTCAGGCTGGTTGGAACGTCTGTGAGGATCTGCTTGCAAGACCACAAATGGTCTGGGCAAACTCCTGTTTGTGTCTGTAAGTGAAGTATTTCTGAAATTCATCAGATGCTCTTTTAAATTACTTTTTTGTTATTTAAATCATAACACAAACATGTTGACTCTTCAGAGTGAAATAGGAGACACTAGAAGTGCCATCGTATCTATGTTTTCTTTTCCTATCCTTTATGAATTTTTTTGGTCTTAATTATGAATTTTGAATATTTTCCCCCTGTGCACACACCTGATATTGTAAAACTTGCCCTTCTTACTAGAAGCTTTGCTCTTGGATAGTTGACTTAGAGACTCTCTGAGAGATTTTCTTTTCTCTTCCTGACAATCCCAAACCCACATATAGCACAAATCCTTTTAATGTGAGTTACTCTTAAGGTTTTATATTTTGTTAATTTAATAAGATGCTCTTTTTGTGTATTTGAGAAATGTCCACATTTAATTTGCTCATTGATTCTTTTTAAATAGATCTCTGGAAAAGTGATGGCGTATACTCATTTTCTCTGATTTTATAAAGTACATGAAAACAAAAGCTCCTTAACAGAGGGTAAAGATGCTGAGTTTGGGTCTGCAGGTTAGTTTTGTGGATTCCTAAATGTAGCTATCCTCCCTGAATCTTTAGTTTTATTTCTATTTTGTCCTGTCATCAGGAATACAGAGTATTTAAGCAGCCCTTCCTTTAATAGAAAAAAGTGAAATCATGCAAAATGATCATCCTCAAATATTATACCTTCAAAGATAATTATTGGCTCCTATTTTTGGGATATAAGTACATACTTTCACTACAAATTTCCTCTTCCTCATCCAATTTTTTTTTCTTACATATTCTTTATTTTCCTGTGAATTAAGCCAAAAAAACGTTGATGCAACTCTTAGGGCATGGAAGGGTATTATCGGTGATAGTGCCGCAGTAAATGGACACAGTTCAAGGGTGAAAGCTTTACTTACAAGAAAAAATGTGCTGACAAGATCAATGAAGAGGAAAATACCAGTTTTATGAACATAATGTGTTTCTTTTGAAAGGGCTGAAGATGGGTCTCTCCCAGCTCTGTCTCCCTGTTAGTGGGGGCGTGACACAATGACAGTTCACTGCGTCTCAAAACATAGGAATTGACATCAAAAACACTATTTGAATGTGAATCATTATTTTGCTAATTTTTTGATGTTTAAATTGATATTGTGATAATTTTACATGGAAAATTTTGAGCCTCAATCAAATATCTATAATCTTTCAAAGGGCAAGTTCGACAAAATCAGCTTGTGTGTATGAGGGGGAAATATTCAAAATTCATGATTCACACAAAAAAATTGATCATCTCTTGTTCTTTCACTGCATCATTTTTAAATCACTTGATATTATATTGATTTGACTATGAAATAATTATTATGATGAATGAAGTATGTTTGCCAGGGGTTGGTTATTTTCCACAATTATAATAAAAACCTATAGGTTCACTAGGCGCATCTATCTCCAAGTGCTCCTTTCCAAATGTAAATACTATCTGTAAAATGTCTGATTGGTTGCAAACCCTTTAGCCTAAATACTTAGCAAGGCTACATATATATCGTTATATAATCCCAAGTGACAGTGCTGGCCTGTTTAATATTTAACAACACTGACCTTTCTCTCTCTGCAGCCATCACTTGTGGTCACCCTGGAAACCCTGCCCATGGATTCACCAATGGCAGCGAGTTCAACTTGAATGACGTCGTGAACTTCACCTGCAACACGGGCTATCTGCTGCAGGGCGCATCCCGAGCCCAGTGCCGGAGCAATGGCCAGTGGAGCAGCCCTTTGCCCACGTGTCGAGGTAGGAAGAGCGTCTGGGAAGTGAACCCTTTGCTCTAAGAGCAGTAAAACTGCTGTTGAAACTGTTCATGCGTGTGCTGCCTCTAATAAGAAGTAACTTAAGTCACATGAGTGCGTGAGGACCAGCACTGAAGCAGTGCAGTTATAACTACACACACACTAAAATGTCTTCTACTGAACAAACGGTCTTCTACCGAATATCAAAATTGATTATGTCTGTTGAGATGGATAAACTGACCACTGACCAAGCATGAAATAAACAGCCATTGTTGCTTTGACATGTATATTTTACAAACTCACTCAAGAATGAAATGGAAAAACTTACTTTTTAAGCTCCTACTTGACAGGGGGGTAGGGAATCACTTCAGGTTTTTATTTGTGTAGCATTTGTAAATGCAGTTCTCCCTGTGGTGTCTGTTTTCATTGCACTCTTTACAGTGAGCAAGGTGGAACTTATTGAGAAACCAGGTACCGTTTTCCTTCTGTGTTTTCATGACTACTGAAGTTCTCAAGTGGGAGATACATCATTGGATAAATGATATTTTATTGAAAAGCTTGAGTATTCAGTTCTTGAATACTTTATTTCTCACAGCATTTTAATGCTTTAGTGGCTTGTACTCATTCACATCTTTGCTCTTTTTTTAAAGGGTATGTTTTAATTTAAGGATATGCTTTTAATTTAATTTAAGTATAACAAGTTACACGTTCCAAAAAAAGTTAGGCATAAGGAAATGGCAATTTTGAACTATGTCTGCTGTAAAAATTTGTGAATTATAGGCTGTGTCCTAAAGAAATGTCTTGTGTCTTATGAGATGGTGCAAAACGTTTAGGGTGAGGCCCCAGGAACGCCAGTGCCATTGTGTCCGGTGCGTCTCGGGCATGGCAAGGGGGCCTGCAGGAGATTTCTTACCAGTACTATCAGAGGGAGGTTACAGAGCCCACGTATTCCAGCCCAGCAGAGCTCAGAGAACCTCCCTCGAGGAGGAGGGGAGGTGGGGCTCAGGCCGCTGCCTCTGTAGGGGGGTCCCCTCTGCCTCTGTGCTCTGTCCGCAGCCTGCTCCTCCTCTGAGGCACCAAATGCATATGGCTGCTTTGTACACCCCCTCCCCTCCACGTAAGGGTAGGCCAGAAAGGAAAACATTGGGATAAAGAACAACAGCGGCTCCGTCTGGGCCATCAGGGGCCTGTGGACACTTGGTGTCTACAGAGCATCTTCCAGTGGGTGCTCAGAACCCCTAGCCCACGCCGCTCCCTACAAACAGCTCCTTGTTTGGGGCAGTCTCCTACGAGCAACATAAGCACAACCCAGAAGCGTCCTCAGAGCCCTGGCCCAGTTGCTGCCTTAGGGACCATCGTCCATCTACTGGGCTTGATGTGCAGCTCCAACCGCCCTGGAAGTGGCCCGAGCAGTTGTCTTCCAGGCCAGACAAATAATCAATTTTTCAACTTTATTAAATTGTCTCCAAGTAGGTAATTCCTGCAATTTTAGAGATTGGATTACAAATTTATTTCAGATACAAAGTACTAGGGGGCCTTAAAAACATCTACCTGTACTCCATAAATGTGGTGCATGTGGATGGGTTGTTCTGAATGAGAAGAACTGGAGTCTCCTGTAAACGCAGGATGGTTTAAACAGGCAAACACCATCAAGCACACTGTTCCACAGCACCAAACAGGAACTCTGCAAACCTGGACCTGCCCCTCCCTGCCTCCATGACAGTTGCCCGGTGCCCTCGTGGGGGTGTCAGCGCATGAGATAACCAGGGGCTCTTCGTTTGGCTAATTTCCTCCCAGGAGCCAGCAGGCATTCAGAGAGCAGAACGCCTTTCAGTGGGAGGAAGCAAGCCCTGTTTGCCACGGAAGAGCCTCACAAGAGGCTTAAATTAAAGGCTTCTACTCAGTGTTCATGGAAGAAATGTCACTTTTTGTTGATTCAAAATGTAACAGATTTTACTGTAGTCACACATCCCGAAGTCCTAATCCCTGTCGCTGTGGGGTGGGGGACCATCACTAAAACATCACACCCAGGTGAAAGGATTTTTAACTAAATCTAACCTCAGAAAGTTCTGTTTCACTAATTTTAAAACATAACCAAGAAAACTAATTTTAGAACTGACATTGAAGAAACATGTTATCAGGAAATAGTTTAAGGAGATTGGCTCCATGTTGTTAAAACTGCTGTCACAGCCCATCTACCGCCTGGCGGGGTTTGACACAGACTGGCTCAAACTAGTGAGTAGAGTTCATCCAGGGAACAGGATTTCTTAAATCCTCGGCGGCAACGCTTTCATGTTGTGAACTTCTCAAAATCATGAGACGTTTCCATACCTTCCTGATCTGTTTTGACTGTAATTCGTAGCTGTTTCTAACTGATGTGTGAATGTTTTCTTTTCCAGTGGTGAACTGTTCAGATCCAGGCTTTGTGGAAAACGCCATTCGTCCTGGGCAGCAGAATTTCCCCGAGAGTTTTGAATATGGGATGAGTGTCCTGTATCATTGCAAAAAGGGGTTTTACCTGTTGGGATCTTCTGCCTTAACCTGTACGGCCAATGGTTTATGGGATCGTTCTTTACCCAAATGTCTGGGTAAGTGAGGGTTATTTTGGACTCTCCCGCACATGAACCCTATAAGGACATCAGCATGCAAATATATGCGTATGTTCAAAAGATACTGAACAGTAATTCTCTCTTCTCCTCTCATCTTCAATTGTTTCAGTTCTTATGATAATTTTAGATAGATGGCAAGAAACCCCAAAGCACAACTTAAACTAGTTTAAATAAGAGGTGATTGGCAGGTTCATGCACTAACCTCCAGAGGTGAATGGGCCCAGGTTATTACAGGTCACAGGGACCAGTGATGCTTTTGTCTCTTGGTGCCACCTGCTACCCCACCCCAGCAAATGGGCTGTTCCACCAGCATCTTTCGGCTTTGTGCTCCCTCCAGCTCCCACCCCAGCAGCTTCAGAAATCTGAGCAAAGGGCTCTGGGATGAAATTTCCATCTTTTGGCCCAGCTGAGCATCTGTGGCCAGGGCAGGGGGCAGAAGAATGCTCTGAGGGACACTATCTGGGTCTCCTGAGCCCTTCTTGTACAGCCAGCAGTGATGACAAGGAGAAGGCGTCGTTCTAATCATAACCCTTTATGGCTTGTGTCTTTAGATCAGGGGCAAGAGCACTGTCTAAGGAACTGTGGTGCTCTCCTGGGCGGAAGAGGTTATAGATGACCACCATGGACCCCTCAAACTTTATTGTCAGTGTATTTTAAAGCACATAGGTTAGCAAGAAGATATCATTTTTTCCCCTAATAGTCATAGCCTTATTTTCTTTTACTTGAAAAATCAGATTATCTCTTTGCTCAAAGAGAATCTTCTTTTAAGAATGTAAACTGTTCTGAAAATTTAGGAAAAGGCGTTAACTCTTTTTGGCATTTCTGAAATCAGGCAGAAACAAAGCAACCTCAAAGTTGACATGTTATGTTCTTAGCATGCATTTTGTATGTGTAAAGTAAGCAGGAAAGGACAGGTATGTTATTAACTGAGTCTGAGCCCACCAAACATGCACACACAAACACTAATCCATCTCACTGCATTACAACGTTGAGGAGCGCCACTGAGAAGGCGTCGTTACAGGAAATCTGTTTCCCTCCACGTACGATTCCCACACGCCACTTCTAATTTACACAGAAACTGTCTCCAATTCTACCTTTAACAATGCAATTAATTGTTATGAAAGAAAGAAAATGATAACTTAAAAAAAACTCTCAGCCTTATATGACCAAAACAACGCATGTGTAAACGCATTACAATCTCCATCACGTTGTGCCTGCATTGGAGTTAGCCACGTCTTCATTGATGGGGATTTTTCAGAGAAATGAGTTTTGTTTTTTCTTTCCCAAAACATTTCTTTTAAGGCTGCTCCTAAAACATTTCTTCTGTGAGGCTCCCGTTAGCGTTCCTAATGATGTTAATGTGCTTCAAAGCTCCAGAAACTGGGTCTCATTTCCTCAGTGGCTCGGTTCCCACTTAGTTGTCGTTAACAATCGGAATGACCACAAGTGTGGGACACAGACGGCAGAGGAGCCCTGACCTTGACAAGCTCCAGAGCAGTGGGCCCGCATTTCTGATTTTCGTGTTGCATTATTTCACTGAAGGTTCTCCTTTTTCTGTTTTATTTCAACTACAAGTGGTCGTTTAACTAACACTTCACTGTTTAAGTTCTAATCGGCTTTTTCTTAACACTCTATGTAGATAGAGTAGGTTCTCCAGTGAATGGATGTCCATGCAGGCCAGACCGTGAGGACTAGGGTGATTCAGGGCTGGTGACGCCTTCTAGGCTCTCCAAACATAATTACTCTGGAGTATTAAATCAGTTGTCTTTGAATTATTTTCCGGTAACCGCAATTCAGTTAGGTTTTTTTTGTTGCTTTTTTACACACAGCATAAATTTGGTCAATTGCTAATCTTTGTTTCCTCAAGGTAAGAGAAAGGTAAATCTTTGCTATCTTTTATTAACCTGGGTTCCAGAATTGTTAATCCTAATTTTTTACTTCAAAGAAAAGAGAGGTAAATTTTCACTGTCTTTTATTAACCTGGATCCCAGAATTTGCCTACTTGGGGGATATATATACATAGATTTTGCAACTGATTTGGTATAATTTTTAAAAAATGAATGGAAATACTACTATTATTTTATAGAATAAGAAACTAATCAATAAATTATTTTATTACTTCACTTACACATTTTAGATTGCCACCTAGTCAAATAAAACGTAATAAAATGGTCTTCCCAGACATGTGATTGAAGATGAAGGAAACTTGACTGAATTTAGTTCCTAAGCAATGTATATGATTGTCATAATAGCTAAAGGAATAATTAAAATAAATTTGATGGATCCACGTTACCTTCTCCAATTTAATTTAATACGGCTCACTTAAAATACGTGTAAGCATAGATGGAAACATTTTAGTGGCCTAGCTTTCCGCCTTGAAGACCGACACCTGCAGGTGACCCTGTATGTAAACTCTCACCTTGAGTAAAGTTATCTTATGATTAAAGAGAAAAAAAAATCTTCATTGACAGAACCCTTTTCTTTTAAATTTTGTAAATAAACATTGAGGAAGTAATGTCATCTGCAACTTTCATTTTTTACCAATTGAAGTAGGAAACTAGAGGGATTTGCCAATAGAGTTGGCCGTTTGTGTTTACTAGCAATGTTACTACAGCCTTCGGTATGGGAGATCTGCCCCTACAAAGAACTTTAACTACAATGGTGCCCTCGTTTTCTTTTTTTTCTTTCCTTTTTTTTTCTTCAGCTATATCATGTGGGCATCCAGGGGTTCCTGCCAATGCCGTCCTAACTGGGGAACTGTTCATATACGGGGCCACAGTTCACTACTCCTGCAAAGGGAGCCACAGTCTTGTCGGCAACAACACCAGAGTTTGCCAAGAAGACAGTCACTGGAGTGGAACTCTGCCCCACTGCACAGGTGAGGGACGTGCAGCCGGGTAAAGATGTGAAACAGGGTGCAATCGGGCCCCTCTTTGGAATGCTAGCACCTTATTTCCAGCAAATCTGGCCTGATCACCATCGCCATCAGTGGACACCACCACTTTATGTCTTGTCCGGCATAGACTTGGGAGTTTCTGGGTCGCGGGTACTGGGCAGCCTGTTCACCTTGGCTCAGAGCACCCTTCTTTATTCTTTATTCTTCGCTTCTTCTCGAAGCCTCCACGTTTCCTCCACCTCTATGATCAGTAATTGCCTTGACCCTCTAGGGGAAAACATCATTTTAGTTCTTCTTGTATGTTTGTTAAAGAAGCAAAATTCAGTGAATCAGCAACTGTAGACGTAATGGTGAAGAATTCAACCTCTGATGTGATTTTCTTCATTCTGGGGCACAGTGAACCCCCATTCCCTTTTGCCATCTGTGCCCACCCTTCCAGTGAACACCTGTTGCCTCACATCCCAGTGTTTTCCTTCTTCCACAGGAATGCCATTTGTTCTCACAACGGTGTGTTGATCCGTTATTTTTGTTTAAGCATCGCAGGGGCTATCACAAAGAAAATCTACCTTACAAGATCACCCTAACACCACGTGGCCATAACTCACATACATATTGAAGCAACTTTTCATATTCTTTCAATACAATAACTATGTTTTAAGCAAGTCTTACACAACTATGTGTTGTCATGTGTTTATTTTTAATAGGCAATAATCCTGGATTTTGTGGAGATCCAGGGACCCCAGCACATGGATCTCGGCTGGGGGATGAATTTAAGGTGAAGAGCCTCCTTCGCTTCTCCTGTGAAGTGGGGTACCAGCTGCGGGGTTCCCCTGAGCGGACATGTCTGCTCAACGGGTCGTGGTCAGGACTGCAGCCTGAGTGTGAGGGTGAGTCCACTCATTGAATCAAAGTTAAACTTTATATTTTTAATAATTATATCATGGTTATGCAACAGAATGTCTTTGCTCTTTTGCTCAAAAAACACACTGAAATATACAGTTGAAAAGGACCATCATACGTGTAACTTACTCTCAAATATTTTAGACAAGACACATACATGTTTAGAGAGAGAGAGAGAGAGAATAGGCAAGATGTAAAGAATTGCTGAATCTGGTTAAGGAATAAGAATTGCTTATGCTATTTTTCAAAATGTGTATAATCCTGTAATTATAACAAAGTGTAGAATTACACAAAATGTTGCCACCAAAATAGAACAATTTCCATATTAAATTTTCAACTTTTATTATAATACTTTTAACTATGTCAAATGTATATATAGATTTATCATTTAGGACTTTTTGAAAAGCATTGTGGCTTAGGAGTCGGGGTATTTGGCTATAGTTCTGGTTTCTATGTAACTATGAACACAGCCGTTTGGGTCTGAGTCTTAATTTCCCTTTGTGTAAAAGAAAAAAAAAAGGCTTACAGCTAAATCATTACTAATATTTTCTCAGTAGTTATAAAGGAGACTGGATATAGGTAAATTAGTGATGGAAGAATTATTTAGGCTTTTTAGACGTAATCCAAATTCATCTGAATTTGTCAAAATAATTAGATCATGATGGAAATCTGAATAAATGACAATACTTCTGTTTCAAGAATGGTCTGTGCAATGTTGAGTTCAAACCTGAACTTTGCAGCCTGAACTTGGTATATGAGGAGTGTAGACTATCACCTTCCCAGGGAGCTGAATTCTGAATATTCTATAAAAAGGAACACTCACTTGGGTCTGTAATTATGTATTAGGTTTAACTTTAGTTTTGCACATTTAAAAAATGAAAAGTAATATAATAATTGAGAATGAGCAGTGTTTTTCCATGGAAACTCACTCTTTGGGCCTGTATTGGAACATTATGAGTTCTCGTCTAGCAAAGCCAACGAAAGTTCATTTGTGTGAATAAGAGAGCTTCCTTGGACTTTTCTGTACAAAGTACCTGCCTCAAACTATGCAAGGATTTTTTTTTAAAACTGATCTGTCTTTTAAAGGTAGAATTTTAAATGTTTCCTGTAAGATTTTTAGAAACTTGGCCCTTAAAAGCTGCATACACAAAGATGATAAGTTATAAAAATGCTTCAATGCTGAAAATATTTCTCAAATATTCCATACCCCATAGAATGGACCACTTCCAAAACCACACTTTATGATGTAGAAATCGTGGGATGTTGAGTGAGCTGCCTCCAGTAAGTGTTAATACCTGATAAAAGAAGAAATTATACATAGTTTGGTGATTAAATACACACACAAGTAAAAATTACGGTTATTGTTTTTTTAATCTGTAGGCTTCTATTTTTTTCCTCACTTGCTATCCATGGCAAAGGGTCTCAGCAACTATTGGGCCTGCAGAATGGTCGGCCATGGCTCAGCCAAAGACCTCTGGTGAAGATTTGCTCAAACCTGGTGTGATTACTTCCTCTGAATTTATCAAAATAATTAGATCCCATTGGAAAATCTGAATACATTGGAAAAGGGAGGAGGAGCTCATGAGTCAAAAAGAAAAATTCTTTTAAAATTCCTTATTTTTTATTAAATCATAGCTGTGTACATTAAGGTGATTATGGGGTACAATGTACTGGTTTTATATACAATTTGAAATACTTTCATCAAACTGGTTAACATAGCCTTCACCTCGTTCTTAATATATTTTCATCCCTTTCAATCATACCTGCTTTTGTGAGCAATCTAGTCATTTACTCACACTTCACTTGATGGATGTTCAGCAGTTGCTTGTTAGGTGAGTTTAGTCCTGTTTCCCAGGAAATTATGATAAAGTCTACATTTGACTCAAGGAATGGAAAAGTGATGACAATGAAAATAACAGCATCGACCATGAGACAATCTCATGGCTGCCACTCAGCTACCAGATGTTAGCGAGAATACTCTTGTCACCCCTGGAAGTAGCTTTACTCATTTTATAGTTAGGCACTGCATCTAAGGATTTTGAATAGATTGCTCAATTTTATTTAACTTGTACTAGCAAAGATTGGCATCCATTTAGCTCAGTTTAACAGCAATCTTTCAGTTAGGTATTAAGTGGACAGTACTAATATTTGTAAACTATAAAGTGAATTTAAAATACAATTCTGATTTACCGTAAATTAAATAAACATTTTTCTGTAACCAAATGTACTTAAAAAGGAAAGCAGAAAATATAGCTAACTTTGACTTATGGTGCTTTTCTTCTAGTGATTCTAAATTAAATGTTTTGTTTTAGTATGAACCCTCTTTTATCTTATGCCATCATTGTATTGATAGAAGAAAAGATATGTTGACACTGCCTTCTAATTAATCATTAATTTCACAGTTATAACCATCAGTGAATATGCTTCCCATCAGCAAAGAGAAAATAAAAATAATTTAATCATGATTTTTACTTTATACAATGAATGAGATGACTTTCTCAATATTAGGAAGGCATTATGACAGATATTCATTCACAAACAGAATAGTTATTTGATTAGTATTGGTATTGGTTTTGCATGGGTGACTTTTGAAGATTTATACATAAATTTCAGTATTGGATAAAATTATGATCAGCATAATAATATTAGTATCCTTTGTTGATTTATTAGACTATGAATTATATCAACTCCAGTTCCTTTTGATGATGGACTTTGTGTTAGAACATCTGCAATATACCTATAGCAATTAAGTGATGAATAAAAGTTTGTTGAATGAATTGTCTTGAAGAGTCCATCACCTTGCCTTTGTGCACTGTATAATTTTACATTTCACAGTTGTCATAAAACTTCCAAACTCTATGGAACCTTAGATATCTTCTTCTGAATTGGTAAATATATCTCAATTTAGATGCCAATCAGAAAAATGTTGATAAGTCTGTAAGACTTAGAAAGGATTTTAAGTTCAATAAACTATTAACAGTGGTTTTCTCTGGGAAAGACTAGGGGACCCTAATGTATAAAGAAAAGAAATTTTATTTTTTACTTTATATGCTTTTGTATTGTTTGAATTTTTTTCACAATGAATATGTACATTCTACAATAAAACTTATTTAAAGAGAAGAAAAAAATGATATTTTTCAAAATACTCTTAGTAACTAGCCACTACTCTATTTACTTCTTAGATGATAATTGTTAATAGATCAATTAATTTGTAAAAAGTAAAGTTGAAAATCCTTTACAAATTGATGCAATCTATTGGTTGAAAGTTGAAAATCCTTTACAAATTGATGCATTTGCTGCTTTAAATGGGAGATAATGTGTTAAAACTCCTACTAAAAGCCAAAATATAAATAAAACGTGCCCTCTAGGGTAAAAATTATAAAGCAGTTATAAGCTCAAACTCAGATTTATCAGAGAATCAGGCTGTGATTGATTATGTCTGCCTTGCGCTCAGGCACAGAAGCGTGGGCACGTGTGCTCTGTATCAGATTTTTTTTTTTTTAAACAAGGCTCAGTTCAACCTGAGCATGACAGCATTTTTCAACATAATGAGAAAGGTAACCCCTTCCACTTCTGCTTTAGTGATGTCCACAAACTATGAAAATTTTGTAGGCTATTATCTTCCATGTTTAAAAAGAAGGTATCTTTGTTCTCAAGGCTAGATGTGGAATCAGATCAACTAAATATGCAAAAGTATTTTCAAATATTTTGGTCTTTCTCAAAAATAGTCTTATGATATATTCTTGATGTTAAAAATCTGGCCAAAGGTCACGTTTTTTATTTATCTGTCTATTGTACATTATTGGAATACAATCAAGAAGGAAACATAACTATCTTCCTGGTAAATAGACTCAACTTTTTAAAGCAAAAACATTTTAGATTGAAATCACCACCTTGAAGTGTCCAGCAGCAGCTGAACTTCCTTCTGTTTTCTGACAAGGGAGCGCAGAGCACTGATACTGGGAGTGCAGATCTGTGCCATGACAGAGACTGACCATCATTAATTGAAGCTTTAGTGTCTGTCTGTGGCATTAAAGATCCTCTTGAGAGAAATGTAAAGTGCAATCATGTCAAAGCCAGTTAACACAGCTGCCATTAGGTTTGGTAACAGCGAAGAGACCATTTTACAAAGCAGTTTAAGTGTGGTCATTCATATTCCTGAGGTGTTCTTTATTTTCCAAAATGAATTCTTTCTCCCGGAGATATAAAATATGACCTGATTTTTCCAGATAAATCAAAGCAAAATGAAACAAAACAAAATAAAAACACGCAACTATTGCATGAAGGAGGATGCTTCTCAGTTGCTAGTATATAGATATCCTTTTAAATATCACAATAATTCCATTTTGGTATTAAAAATCTTTCAATCCAAAAGTATCAATGGTTTGAATTTTCAGTCCTTTAGCTCATGTTTTAGTTTGTCTTGGAGTAATGTGCTTTGGACAGGACAAGTGAACATGCGGTTTTTACACGAGTCTTAATAAAACCTGTATGCGTTAAAGATCTCCTCAAGGATTCTGTGCCCTGGTCAGACACTAAGTGAGTAGCTATTAATCTGGTAACCTCTGTGCACCTGAGTCTGTGCTTTCTGTCATGGGTCACTCGCTTTGTGTGCTGTTGTTTTTGTTTCCCTGACAGCGGTGTCCTGTGGCAATCCTGGCACTCCCACCAACGGCATGATCGTCAGCAGTGACGGTGTCATGTTCTCCAGCTCTGTCATCTATGCCTGCTGGGAGGGCTACCGCACCTCGGGGCTGATGACCCGGCACTGCACGGCCAATGGGACCTGGACCGGCACAGCCCCGGATTGCACAAGTCAGTAACCACTCATCATGGTCACTCAAAGACACTGCTATAAAATCCACTCCACGGAGGCAAAAAAAAAGTGACTTAAAGTGTTTTACTGATTTTTAAACTCAAAAATGAATAAGAGGAAAATATGCATTTGGTACTATGATTCTATTTCTTGTGTACTTTAAGACTTTTCCCCATTTTCTTATTTTTGTGAATGGAGCTACTTTAAAAGGCTAGTTGGGTTGGACATTATAAAACTGATGACAAAATAGATGAAGACTTTCTCTGTCTGTAGACCACTTAGTCTACAGGGGATTAAGAGAGGTGTGTGGCTCTCTCACTGCCAGCCGTGTTTCCCTGATGAGTGATTAGTCCAGGGATGGGGGCTGGCACCTGCACAGCCAGCCTCTCAAAGAATTGAAATAAGTGATTCCAAACACCTGGCCTCCCAATGGCAGGCCAGTGCAGTCATCCAATAGAGGGTAGTATTGCTTTAGTGATTCATTACATAATCATTTCCAATAGTAGCTCAAGAACAGAAACTTTGAATAACAGCTCCACAGAGAGTTACTGGAATAGAAACCATGACTAATTCATTTTATGATCAATGCATTTCTCTGGTTCCCTTATGTCACCCACTTCTTAGTTATAAGTTGTGGGGATCCAGGCACCCTGGCCAATGGCATCCAGTTTGGGGCTGACTTTACCTTCAACAAGACCGTGAGCTATCAGTGTGACCCTGGCTACCTCCTGGAGCCAGCCACGGCCGCCACGATCCGTTGTACCAAAGACAGTACCTGGAATCAGAGCAAACCTGTCTGCAAAGGTTGGTGCCCTTGCTTTCTTTCAACGGTCTTACAGAGTCTTTATTGAATTACATTTTATTTTATTTTACAAACATTCAAGTAGCCCTTTGAGGGACTAGGAATTCTTAAAAAAACATTTGCAAACGTTAAATCACTTTATTTTTATAATACTTTAGCTTTGTAGATGGGAAAACTGACTGAGAGAGAGGTACAGAAAAGGGGCTGGGAACTCAGCCCCAGAAGTGTAGGACTCAGGATTCCATGACAGTGTTATGACCCCAGACCTCAGTGTCTGAGTCCCAGGGCTTTGCTGTCCCTTGGTGGACATGCCCACTCTGGCTGTGTGCAGCTTCTGAGCAGACATAGTGGTGAACGTGCTGGGGAGAACGTTAGTGCCATGACATTCTGTGCACTGGGTACTGAGACTGAGGGTAACACAAAGGCACAAAGAAGTTCATGACATGCATGAATGAGAGCCAGTTGGACAGCTTGAGTGAAACAGAGTGGGTGGGTGGCCTCTCATACTGAGCCAGGAGCACGCTGGGGGCAGAGGGGTGGCCAAGGGTTGGGATCTGTATGGTTGAGGTTTCCTATCCACACCACAGAAGAGGTGTCCCAACCTCCTTAAGGGCTGGTGTGAGGTAGGACAAGCAGGGCAGGGAGGGTCTGGGGCTTGAAAGCTGTCACGGGTAAAGCAGAGAAAAGTGGCATCATCCTCTAACTAGACACAGAGGCAGTGAGAGCTGGAACCAAGGGCAGCATCAGTGGAGAGGGTGTCATCTTCAGTGGGCTCTGGAAAGCAGGTAGTGTTGCATGGACAGTTTTCTGGAATGCTTATATGAGACCCAGCAGATGCTCAAAGACACTGCTTCACCTCCCCTCTGGTATGGGCATGTTCTTGGACCGTCCTCCTTTCTCTCCCAGTAGAGTGAGAGGCGCTCATTATCGTCTTAATAATACACTTGCTACCTAACAGGCACTAAATAAATGTTTAACAAAACACACAAAGTTGTGTTGAGAGTGTTCTAGTCAAATGCTCATGATGGAAATTCCTAGTAAAATGTTCTGGCCATGGCAATGTCAATGCTTTTGTAGGTCTTTATTCTTCTGTTGCCCATTGAATTCAAAATAATGTCATGGCCAGTAAGACCCTATGACACTGGAGAGCTCTCTCTCACTGGATGGATGGATGGGTAGATGAACAGATATCTTTTTTTTTTTTTTGAGGTCTTGGGATTTTGTTTATTTATTTTTCATTAAGTCATTTGTACATAGATCGTGTATACATTTATGACGGTATGGGATTCAATGTGTTGATTATTTGTACAAATTGGAATGCTTACATCTTACTAACCAACATAGCCTTCACCTCATTTACTCAATTACAGCATTAAGATATTTGTGTTCTACACCCGCTAGATCCAACTTGCACTTGCAATATGCTCCATAGGTGTGGTCCCCCCACTAACCCTCCCTCTATCAACCCACCCCCTCCCTTCCCTCCTTCATCCTGGGCTATAGTTGTGTTTCATTTTTCATACGCAAGTATGAGTGATTATAAATTGGTTTCACAGTAGTACTGAGTACATTGGATACTTTTTTTTCCATTCCTGGGATACTTTACTAAGAAGAATATTTTCCAGCTCCATCCATGTAAACATAAAAGAGGTAACTTATCTTCTACCACTTGCCCCATCACACTCTGGGGAATGCGTTTCTCATGACTGTTCCCCAACCATGATCAGAAAGTCTGAGGAATTATTTATTAAATAAATGAACAGGCAGCACAGCCAGAGAAAGACCCATTTCCAGCTGGGAGTGCCTGTGTAACTCACGTGTGTCATCGTGACAGCGTGTGCTTGAACACACTAAGCAGACGTGGGCAAGTCTCTTCCTCTGTGCCTTCCGCTCCCTATGGAACCATTGGAAATGTCCATTCATTTCAAAAATCCAGGAAGCTCTTGAATTTTCAGAGAAGAAGGGTTTCAGACGGTGTATCTTAGATTTCCCCCACTGTTGTGTGCCTTAGTATCGTGTCTGGAGTGCTGAAGGTGGAACCGGGCAACTCCAACAGATATATCTCCCCAAGGACCCAGGAAGCAGACTTGAGGCTCTGGGGCTCTGAGAAAGCACTTGTAGTGGTAGCTTACAGAATCTTCATTCGCCATGCAGGCATTTAAAAAGAATTATTCAGCAAGTAAGTGGACAGACTCTGTCTTTTGGATATTTTATATTATTTAAAAAAAAATATTCAGATGGCAGGAGAAATTCTTACCATCTGTGTATAAAAACTCACGTCATATGGCTAAGTCTTCATTTGAATTGTCCTCAGTCACTATCATAAAAAAAGACAAATTAAATCAGAATATGTGTTCTTTTCTTGCCCTTGTCAGGTTCAATCCTGTTTTCTTTGCAGTGTGATGTGTTTTGACTTGACTTTTCTTTTACATGCTTGGTCTAAATTAATGAAGACATGTTGGAGCAGTTTTATTTTCTTGATATACTGTTTCCTGTGGTAGTTATTGTACAGATGTCCTTTGTAATTCATGAAATTAGAAGGTGAACTGTTTGAAGAGCACAGCTGCGGTGGGTGCTCTGCAATGTTTAATGCTGTTTGTTCTCTGGACATAGCTGTCCTGTGTCCGCAGCCCCCCCACGTGCAGAACGGGAAGGTGGAGGGGACAGACTTCCGCTGGGGCTCCAGCGTCAGTTACAGCTGTGCCGACGGCTACCAGGCCTCCCACGCGGCCATCCTGTCCTGCGAAGGGCCTGGGGTGTGGAAGGGCGAGGCCCCCCAGTGCCTGCGTAAGTTCCTGCAGGACAGCGGGGACATTGGGGGCAGCGGGGGCGGTGACCCCGGAAGGTGGAAGGGTGAGGCCCCCCAGTGCCTGAGTAAGTTCCCGCAGGACAGCAGGGGCAGCAGGGGCCGGTGACCCCCAGAGTGTGGAAGGGAGAGGTCCCTTGGGGCGTGAGTAAGTCCCCGCAGCAGGTGCACTGCTGGCCTCAGGGGCAGCGGGGGACGCTGAGCTGGCAGTTTGGGGAACCAGACACTGCACTGCCCGAGCGCACAGACTTTCCTATTCCTAGTCCACTTTTAAGGGCTTCATAGTGTAACCTAGAAATTTAACAGCGAGGTAAAGCAAGTTCAGTAGGCGGACGCACGCAGGGGCACCTACACTGGCCTCCTTGTTCTCGGCAGCCGTGTTCTGCGGAGACCCCGGCACGCCTGCGGAGGGCCGGCTCAGTGGGACAAGTTTCACCTACAAGTCCGAAGTCTTCTTCCAGTGCAAACCCCCGTTCATCCTTGTGGGGTCTTCTCGAAGGACCTGCCAGGCTGACGGCACATGGAGCGGCACCCAGCCCACCTGCATTGGTAATGACTGTGACGCCACCCCGAGAATGTTTGGAGAGGACGTTTCATTCCAAAATTGGATCGTTTGCAGTGGCACAGACAATGTGTTCAAACCTAACTTTATGCAGGGGGTGACACTCGTGGGGCAAGCGCTGATCAGCCAAACTCAGAGGCTTTTAGAGTCTGCAAACTGAATCTGAAGTTCATGTCCGAGGTCTGCTAAAGGAGCTAATGGCCTTGTGTTCTTACCCCGGGATGACCTTTCTGGGTTTCTCACCTGACAGCTGCATTGTTGGGGACAGAGGGCAGCGGTCAGGGTCCCTGAGACCTTCACCCTGGAGCCATCCTCCCCTCTGCGTTATTGGGGCAGACTTGAGTGCTAATGTTGGGTCAGTTTTGTTCTTACACCTTAATTGAGTAAAAGAGTAGAGATTACTGTAGTAAAATATTAATGATGAGTTTTGATTATCTAAGAAATCGACTAGTGTCTACTTAGAAGGAAAGAACAGCCTGTGACACACTGTTGTTCAAGCATTTTTTCCTAATTATAGAGTATTTCCCATCATCTGATCTGACCTGAACAACTGACACATGGGAGCTCTCTCTCTATTAAAAGCATTCCCCTCCCCCTCCCTCCCACCCCCAGTAGATTAGTTGCTCTAGAAAACAAATCTCAAAACGTCTATTTTGTTTTTCTACTCACAGCTGGGGAGCAGCTAAGAAGGAAGTTGAAATGCCCTGTGATTGCTCTCAAGTCCTCTATTTTTGGAAAATGTCACTGCTGCTTTCTCCTAAGCTTCAGTTTTGAAGCATTAAATGTATTTCTCATCTTGAAATCTTGAGGGAAAGTAAGGCAGGGAATTTGGAAGAATTTAATGGTCAACCCAGTGAGACACCATTGATCAAATCTTCATAAACCGAAAGAACATCGTAGATCACTATTGCAGATAGTGTTGACCCAATACATACACGTCAGAAGAAAACATTAAACCAGGGAACGAAAAAGAACATAGGTATTTCTACATAGCAAACAACATATAGAAAACTTAAACTCTGTCAAAACTCTAAAAATTAATGTCTAAAAAAAGGGTCTTGGAGAGAAGATACAAAAAGCGATTCACTTTAGTTTTTAACTGTCACGAAAAATATCTCACACATTTGTCAAAACAGTATTTTCTCATTTGGTAAAACCTTTCAGTAAAAATGACAATGTTTCTGTAATAACCGTATCTGGTCTTTCTTTTTCGTTGTGATTATCAGATCCTGCTCATAACTCCTGCCCTGACCCCGGCACCCCACACTTTGGGATTCAGAACAGCTCCAGGGGATATGAGGTATTCTGTGTTTATTTTACTATCCATTTCAGGAAATACAACATACAATAGATATTTAAATATATGTGTAGGTTTTATGGACCATATCTTATTCATGTTACATTGCCCAAATAAAATTCATTCAAAGAGGGTTTCTGCATGTGTTTTTTAACTGCCAGAATTAGTACAACTATTTATATCTTGATTAATACAGTAATAATTGCGACATGAAAGTATATATTAACTTACTATTTGTCTGCTAAATTTACATGGAAATTCTCTCGTTGGGGTAACTCATCGCTGCATAGATACTATAAAAGACTTCATTTTGGAACTTCATATAATGGGCAAATAGCATTAAATTATAGGAAAAAAAACAGAAGAAGCAAAATTTGTTTAAGTCTCTCAGTCTACATTTACTTTTAAAATCTGTTCTCCATATTATCTCTTAAAGCTCTGTGAATTCTTATTATGCAAAGGATAACTTTGAAACGTTCATTTGACTTTTAATAAAATGAATGTGAACATTTCAGTTAATATTGGAGAAATGCCTAAAAGTGGAAGGTAATGAAGCCTGAAATAAAATGATTTAACCACCTTAATTACTCAAGTAACTTCATGTCTCTCTGATATTATATGACTTTGAAAACCAAAGTTAAATATATGTACTACTTCCAACTTAGGGATCCCATCAATTTAGAATAAAAGACCATTTCTTCAAACACTTCCTCCCATCTCTCATAAGCAGTAAAATATTCTGATTTTACTGCCTCCAACACACATTGGCTATTTCCTAATAACTGCCTTGCATCTCCCTGAAATTCTTACAGGTAGCTGATACGTTAACTCTACCTTCTTCTATATTAGGGCCTTAAGCTGCAGGCAAATACTTCCTGGCATATAAATATTCAATGCCAAATATCATGGAATATTGCAAAATACCATAGGTGAGGAAGGAGTACTGTTCTCACTAACTCTATATGTAAAGTGAAAGTCTGATCAACATTGCCTTTATCAATCCTTAACTTTCTTATGTAAAACTTACAGCAAATAAAATTTTATGGTGACTGTGTATACCAACATATTCCCATAATCTATCATAAGATGCTACTGGGGATGGATAAATCCTTTATTCCCCTTATGACAAAATAAAGTTATATGAATATAACATGAGATGTAAGTCTCCCCCAAGGAAAAATTCTTTTTTCTCCTTCCTTAGGAAACATTTTAGTTTTGGATGTTTCAGATGAAACTTTATCCTTTTTTTTAGCTTTGTATGCAGAAACATTACTTACACAGAGTGAACTATTTCAGTTTGGGAGTAGCCTGTGTTCTACTATATTTATTATGAAATATAAGTGACTACCTCCCTGTACCCAGCCAGGCATGGTCCCTTATGCTCAAACTCCATTTAGAGTGTGTTAGTATATCCTGCTAAAAGTACTGAGACGGACAATTTATCCTTTTCTGACAGTAGGTGACAAAGGCTGTCTGTGATTCCTGCTGGCAGGTGCATAATGCCAGCATCTGTACCAGGAGGGCTGCCTAGGGGCTGACATGCTGACTGGAACCCGTTCCTGGTAGAGAGGGGCTGGGCCTGTCCTTCTCGGCCTTCAGTCTCAAGTTGGTTGTTGATTTGAAACATAGATGAAGTTGAATTTTTTTTCTTTACAAAGTCTGACTTCTACTATATTAAGTGCTAGAAGCAACTCCCCGCGCCCCCCACACACATTCTCCATCACTATGCAACACAGCCTCTCCGTCCTCACATTTTACTCCTGAGTATTCTTCCGAAATCCCGTGAGGGAGGGAAGGCCTGACCCCTGGGGAGACAGAAGATTTAAGTAAACCTGTTTAAAATGCTCAGAGCAGGTATCTAAATGGGCACTCAAATACGTGTACTCCAACTTGGTGCGTTTAAGTGGCTTCATAAGTCAAGCTTAGGAATCCACTGGGTCCCGAGCAGAGCCGTCCTGAGCACAAACCTGTCTTCTTCTCGGGGACCTGTTTCTCTTTCCTGTCTCATGTGCCCCTTACCTGCATTTAGGCTGCAGAGATGAGTGGTCAGGAACCATCACTGGGGCCCTCAGCAAACAACCGTAACTCACTGACTAGAAAACCGTTTACGGATCACTGGAAATCTGTCCTTTGAAGCATTTGCAGTGAAATTAGGAAAATCCGTATATAAATCCACAAGTGGTTCCCCTAGGAGTTGGCCAGTCTCCTAAAAATTTTAACAAAATAAACTTTGTAATAAATACTAATCATATAAAATGTGAATAGAAGAAAAAAATGGAAAAAGGAAATAATATTTATTGCAAACTAAAGAGAGAGAACTCTAAAATTAAGAAGAAAAAGCATAATTTCTTTACCCAAATAGCCTTCCAGATTTTACAATTTACTGTCATCTAATATATTACCTTATCTGTAGAGCAATCTATATGGTATATGACGCTATTAGATGCAATTAAAATTCACATGTTAGGGCGGAGCCTGTGGCTCAGTGAGTAGGGCACCGGCCCCATTTACGGATGGTGGTGGGTTCGAACCCAGCCCTGGCCAAACTGCAACAAAATAATAGCTGGACACTGTGGCAGGTGCCTGTAGTCCCAGCTACTTGGGAGGCTGAGGCAAGAGAATCTCCTAAGCCTAAGAACTAGAGGTTGCTGTGAGCTGTGACGCCACAGCACTCTACTAGGGTGATAAAGTGAGACTCCATTTCTAAAGAAAATAAATAAATAAAATTCACGTGTTAATTTAAACAATAGCACAAGACTAAAGTGAACTGTTATCAGTATGCTTCTGCCTTGGCATGTGTTTGAAGCATTACTAATTTACTGAGTATGTTCCTTTCACCCCTGAAGCTGGTGTTGCATTTCCTTTCTAGGTCGGAAGCACAGTTTTCTTCAGGTGCAGAAAAGGTTACCACGTCCAAGGTTCTACAACGCGGACGTGCCTTGCGAATTTAACGTGGAGTGGGGTTCAGACTGAATGCATACGTGAGTGTGCTTCTCCCACGGCCGCAGCAGCCACCTCTGTGCTCTAAATGTCTGGGAAGCGTGGACTCCCATAGGAAATAAGGAGAACCTGTTCTTTATTTGTTTCTAATTCCCAATTCTGAACTTGGAGTGGTTCTCAGGGTCTAGGGTGTAGTTCCTAGGGATTGGCAGCACCAATATTGCCATTGAATTACTTAAAGATGCCAATTTCATGGCGCTCGAGCCTGTGATTCGGAAAGTCAGGGGCTGGGGAACACTAGTCTAGTTTACCAAGCCCTCCAGGGTTTATATAGGATTTTTAAAGAAGGGCTGAACTAGATCATGTTATATACCAGGGTGTAAGCAGAAATGTTTAAACGTTATTCTTATTATAGAGTTGAAATACATATGAATTGATCATTCGAATTGTTGTTTCTGGATCAAATTTTATTCTTTTGACTTACCCATGAGAATTAGAAGAAATGTTATATGAATGATTAATAAGTCAGTCATTCATTTTACCTGCTATGAACTTAGTGAAACATAGTGCCTTACTCTTATCTTAAAATGCTAAATATTAAGAACATGAATAGCATGTTATAAAAAATTATTTTATTAGCACATAAGGAGCATTTTATGTATAATTATTAATCATTATTATCAGATGTGCATTTATTTCTAAACTATCTTCTCTACTCTAAACCACTACTCAAATTATAGTAAATAGTATATATACACATATGGGTATATACACCATCATACATGTATATATACAAGTGTGTGTATGTATTGCATGGAACTTGCTAATATGAAGTCTTCACTATGCTGAAAGTTTCAAACATTGATAAATTGTGACATAGGGACAATACTTAAAGCAATTACATTCATAATTTTAAAACTATAAACTTGCTTTATAATAATCTGCCAATACCTTTACTTGAGACGTATATGAACCTTAATAAACTATTTGAGACAGAATACACTTTACAATCTCATTTACTCCTAAATTATATTTTAAAGGAAATAGGAATCTCTTCTATTTTCATTGTTTTCAAATATGTATCAATTTTTTACCAAAATTATTTATTTTTAATTTTTATTAAATTATAATTGTGTACATTGGTGCAATCATGGGGCACAATGTGCTGATTTTATATACATTCTGAAATATTTTCATTGAACTATTTAACATAGCCTTCATGGCCTTTTAATCACTATATGAAAACATTTATATTCTACATTTAGTAAT
>CAUYON010162086.1:0-22428 GCA_963573935.1 Arctocebus calabarensis | reverse complement strand
AAGGTAGAATATAAATGTTTTCATGTAGTGATTAAAAGGCCGTGAAGGCTATGTTAAATAGTTCAATGAAAATATTTCAGAATGTATATAAAGTCAGCACATTGTGCCCCATGATTGCACCAATGTACACAATTATAATTTAATAAAAATTAAAAAAAATTCATCCCTAAGTCCTCTGCTTTCTCCATTAATACCAGTCTCTTATGTCACCATCACCTCCTAATAAAAAGCAATATTTCTTAGTGTATTTTGGTTTTATTCTGCTATTCCTTGCAAATATTATGCGCTAAGCTGCAGAAGTATTAGTTTGAAAACATAAATTGTGTAATTATATCTTTAAAAGCCTTCAGTACCATGCCATTAAACTCAGAATGATATTACAGGTATATATTTAAATTAATTAATATTATGCTAATGAATAGATACTAAAAATGTTTTGGAGGCATTCAATACGTTTCTATGAGACAGTGTTGGAAAGAGATTGGTTAACATAAGATAACATGAGATGAGCCTATTTACACTCCTATTTATCCTGTAGAGGTTATATTCTAATAGAGTGAACACTGCAATAAAGCCTTCAAAACACTAAAGAAAATAAATTAGAAATTTTTAATCTATCCTACAAAATTATCACATGCTAATGAAGAAGAAAAATATGATATGCAAAGATTATTATTGAAAATTGAGTTTGTTTAATTTGAAGAAAGATATTCGCGAATGTAACATGAACTCAGAAAAATTCTTTAATGACTTAAAGCATCAATATTTCAAATCACTTCACATTAATATATGAATTACTAAAATCACTTATTAAATACATAGAAAACAAAGCTATTCATTAATAAACATATAAAAATTTTATGTATTCTTGTGAATACTTTCATGCCTTCGCCTACCTCTTCTCTTTTCTTACCCCATCCAACAATAGCAGAATACACATTTTTCAACTGTACTTGAAACATTCTCCATGATAGATTATGCTTTGGGTTTGGAGTTTTTGAAAGGATTATAATTATGCAAAATACTTTCTCTGATCACAACATAACTAAATAAAAAAACGCTGAACCTCAAAACTTCTTGTAAATTTAAAAATACAGCCTTAACTAACACAAAGAAAAAGAGGCAATCATAAGGAGAATGAGTGGTATTTTGGTTTAACAAGTGTGAAAACATGTCATATCCAAATTGTCAAATACAGTGAAAGTAGCATTTAATGAGAAACTTATAGCATAAGATAGTTATATTAGAAAAAAGAGATTTTTCAAAGCCATGATATAAACTTCACTGCTTAGGTTTAATAAATAGACCAAAGAAATAAGGGGGAAAAAACCAAAAACTAAATCTAAAGCAGGAAAGAAAGGAAATATATAATGATAAGAGAAGAAATTAATGAAAGATGAAAACAATAAGAAAAAATACTGCAAATTTGTGAATTTAAAATGATTTTTGAATCAATATATTGTCACATCTTTATAAAGCTTCGTCAGGAACATTGCAAGAGGGAATATTGAAATTACAATTATTAGAAATGAAAAAAGGATGTCACTTTAACTATCTATAGATCTTAGAAATAGGATACATGAATATTGTTACAAGCAAGTCTACATCCATAATTTTGAAAACTTAGATAAAATAAACAAGTTTTCCAAAGGGGAGAAAGTTGTCAAAGGTTATAGATTATCTGAATATTATATTTATTAAAGAGATTTTATTAATATTGAAAATATATAAAGAAAAAAATTCTTAAAATCTTGACTGATAAATTATATCAAAAAAATTATGAAAATATAAAGTAAAATCTTCACACAATCTGCCAGATAATTAAAAGAGTGAGGAATACTTTCCAGTTATTTTATGAATTCAGGCTCACCATAAAACTAAAATTAAATGGATGTATTTCAAATGCATATTGTTAATGCTAATAGGTATAAAAGCCTTTAAAAAATTATTATAAAATTGAATACAAACAAAACAAAGTAGAACAAAACAAAAAAATCATAAACTAGTTGAAATTTTTTCACAAAGGCAAGTTTGATTCATCTTTCAAAAAAGCAATGTGATTCATCACACCAACATACTAAGGAAAAAAACATGATTATGTCAATAAATACAAAAATATATTAGAAAAACTTAATTCTCAACAAACTAGGAATGCAAGGGAACATTCTTAGCATGGTGAAGAGCATCTACTAAAGAGCTGACAATAGAATCAATAAGAACAAAAACGAATTTTAAAAAAACAACAACAACTAAACGGTTTCCTCTAAAGGTAAAGAGATGTTAAGGATATTTGTTTTAGCTATTCAATATTATACTAGATATTTTAGCTAGATCAAAAATGCAAGAAAAACAAATAAAAACATGTAGGTGAAAATAAGAAATTAAACCATTCAACTATCTCTGTTCCCAAATGACATTATTATTATTATTATTATTTTGAGACAAAGATCTCACTATGTTGCCCTTGGTAGAGTGCTGTGGCATCACAGCTCACAGCAACCTCAAACTCTTGGGCTTAAGTCATTCTCTTGCCTCAGCCTCTCAAGGAGCTGGGACTAGAAGTGCCCACAACAATGCCCGGCTATTTTTTGTTGTAATTGTCGTTGTTTAGCAGGCCTGGTGGGTTTGAACCCGCCAACCCTGGTGCCTGTGATCAGCACCCTAACCATTGAGCTATGGGTGCCGAGCCCCCAAATGGTATTATTATCTGCGCAGAGAATACCAAAGAATCCACAAGAAAGGTACTGGAGATGTCAAGTGTGCTTATCAAAATCACGAGATACAAAGTGCATATATAAATGCTATCATTTTTCTACTTTCTCATATCTGAAAATTGCTAATTGATATTTTGTCAAATGACTTAAACAATAAGAATCCATATACATAATGGATATAAATATAACACTACAAGGTGTTTATGACACAATCTGTAAAACACTTATTAAATAAATAAAAGAAGGCCTAAATAAATCTTGCTATAACCTTGTTCACATATTAGAAGACTTAACATTGTAAACATGTCAACTATCTTAAATTGAGCTACAGAGGCAATGTCAGCACAATCACAGCTCTAATAGAATTAATAATATTTGTTTTAGAAATTGATGAGCTAAATCTAAAATATGAATGTAAAATATCAGAGACCAGAATGACCAAAATAATTTTGAAAAATAAAAATATAGTTGAAAGACTCATATTCCTCTTTCAAAAAAGCTACAGTAATCAAGACAATGTAGTATTCATAAAAAGTTAAACAGAAATGAGTAGAAAGTCTTCTTTCTTCCTCTTCTTCATCCTATTCAATGTGAAAACCACAGAGATGAAGAACTTTATAATGACCCACTTTCACTTGATGAATAATAAATACATTTTCTTTTCCCTATGGTTTTCTTAATAACATTTTATTTTCTGTAGCCTATTCTATTGTAAGAATACAGCATACAATACAGATAACATACAAAATATGCATTAATTGACTCTTTTATATTGCTGGTGAGGCTTCTGGTCAACAGTAGGATATCAGTCAAGATGTTTTGTGGGAGTGAAAGATGGATTTTGACTGCACAGGGGTTGGTCCCCTGCATTTCCACATTTCCATTGAAGATCAACTACACTCAATTTAAAATTATGAACTATTTACATACTTTTAAAATGAAGGTATTACACTTTTAAATACAATTGTGTTTAGAAAACTTTTCCCCAGAATATTAAATAAGAATTTATCAAACAGTTATGTGATTAGCCATTTTCCTTGAATTAGTTATAGATTGCGGTATTCTAACAATCTTATTATAAATGTTTCTAATGCTGGTTTATAGTGAAAAAGTGATTAATTCACCTATATACTATTGATACGGAGAACAACTGCTCAACTGTACTTCATTAACCACAGTTACCTAAATGTTGTTGTTCTTATAGAATACAGCATGAAAAATTGCAATAATGAACCTGAACATTGTATTGTCATGCAAATTTTTGTTCCCAATATCTTGATAAAAACATCATACTTGCTTTGTCATACCCTACTCTTTGTAATTGTTTTGAGAATGTACATGATGGTGACATGAGACTGCAATATACTATTAAATAATGTGGAAGCAACATTGCTTTTCTTTTTGGAATATTCCTGAATTTAGCGCATAGTAGAACTACTTTTATAAAATATTGATAATTTTTCAAATAATTCTGCCCATAAAACCAAATTCAATTATCCACAATCCTAAAACAGCAGTAAATTTTAAGGCTTGAAAAACACAGTCATTATCTAAGTTTTTTTCTTCTGAAAATACCTTTCCTCAGCATGCCAAAGGAAATGAATTATTTTGAGTGGAAAAAGAAAAAGCTACTCATAAAAGGATTTGGAGGAAAACTAACTAGATGTCTGATTTATCAAATAAACTGATTATCAGGAGTGAATGGTCCACAGGCAACTTTGGAGGAGACATAGATTTTTATGAAGACATTATTATTGCTTCAGGGTATTTGAATGAAACAGAAACTCAGAGTAAGCTAAACCAAACAGGTTAAGAAACATGAAAAATGAAAAGTTCAACATATTTCTTATCAAATTCATAAATATATGATATGAGACATAACTTCTGAGAAACAGGGTAGGGGGGGCTCTATTGACCAAAAAGAAGCAGACCAAATTGGGGTATGGACCTTTGAATATTGTTTTCTGAGTTTACATTCAACAATTTGGAAATACTGAGTACAATACATTAATCACAACAAAATGATGGTGACCAGCACCAAGATGGTGGTGATAGAAAGGCGCATTTTATTACAATTAGTTACTGTTTCTCAGAGCATCATTTCATAGCTTTTAAAGAACCAAGATTATCAGCCAGGTACAGAGACTCAGGCCTGTAATCCTAGCACTCTGGAAGGTTGAGGCAGGTGGATTGCTTGAGCTCATGAGTTCAAGACCAGCCGGAGCAAAACCAAGATCCTGACTGTACTAAAAAAAGAAAAACTGAATCAAGATGATTGCTTGAGCCCAAGAGTTGGAAGTTGCTGTGAGCTATGATGATATGGCAGTTTACCCAAGGCAACAGCTTGAGAATGTCTGAAAAAAAAAAAAAAAGAATGAAAGAAAAATGAAAAAATAAAGAACCAAGATTATGCTTCCAAATTAAATCACTATTTGCGGGTGAAGAAGTACTTTTCCAAAGAAAAGAAAGCAATTCTCATTTGATTCTATGGTATAATATGTCAAAAGTCATAGGGTTCATTAAGGAATTAATTAGTTTACTGAGCCAATAAATATGTAGTTGTTACCAGGTAGTCTCTGAGCCATGTTATATTGGCTGCCCCAATAAAATTGTAAAACTACCTGTGAAGAAAATACAATGATTTAATTGAGAAAAAAAATGAGCTTAACTGTTTCATTTTTCAACTGGGGTGTTAAGAATATAGTTTGATATTATAATTATTTAAAGATGATTTAATGTATCAAATTAGGCAATATATAAATTTAATTTTGTAAGAAATTTTTATAAAAATTTTTCCTTATATAAAAGTTGATAATATTATAATTTCTTAAGATTATATTCTGTCAAACATAAACTTATAGTTGTATTTAAATACTTTTAAAAGTTTTAATATAAATATGAGAATAGCCTTTAAATATATATGATTCTAAGATCATTAGCATGATTTGTAAGATATATTTAATCAGGTCCTGTGGCTCTACGAGCAAAGGTACCAGCCACGTACACCTGAGCTGGCGGGTTCGAATCCAGCTCGGGCCACCAAACAACAATGACGGCTGCAACCCAAAAATGGCCAGGCGTTGTGGTGGGCACCTGTAGTTCCAGCTACTTGGGAGGCGGAGGCATGAGACTCACTTGAGCCCAGGAACTGGAAGTTGCTGTGAGCTGTGATGCCCACACTCTATCCAGGGTGACAGCTTGAGGCTCTGTCTCAAAAAAAAAAAAAAAAAAAAAGATATGTTTAATCAAATTTCTAATCTTTAAGTATATGTTACATTAGAGTTTCATTACATTTGCATTTGTATGAATCAAATTTAACAATACTTTTCTGCCCAAATGCATATAAAGATAGAAAGAAAAGAAAGAGAAAAAAGGAGAACATAAGATAAGCATGTACACTGGTAGCAATAGATACATAAATCAAGACTAACATAATAACACAGGTAGACAAAGCTTGAATGAATTTATTCAAAATTTTCCAAAGTATTTGCAAAGAAGAAAACTGCATTCATTGTCTAGATTACCAGGCAGGTGGAAAGTGATGGATGCCATCCTTGACTTTCTTGGAGAAAAATTTAAATGTATATTTAAAGCTAAAAAAAAAACCATAATAGAATCGAAAGTTTGATAAAATATCTATATATTTTTTTTTAAGAGACAGAGTCTCACTTTTTCACCCTTGGTAGAGTGTTATAATGGGCTTAGGTGATTCTCTTGCCTCAGCTTCCCGAGTAGCTGGGACTACAGGCACCCGCCACAACACCCAGCTATTTTGTTGTTGTTGTTGTTGTTTTGTTTTGTTTTTCAGTTCAGCCATGGCTGGGTTTGAACCTGCCACCCTCAGTATATGG
This sequence comes from Arctocebus calabarensis, assembly GCA_963573935.1. Taxonomy (NCBI): domain Eukaryota; kingdom Metazoa; phylum Chordata; class Mammalia; order Primates; family Lorisidae; genus Arctocebus; species Arctocebus calabarensis. The sequence goes on along the minus strand of CAUYON010162086.1, from coordinate 15,863 downwards.
GGCCAGTGCCCTACTCGCTGAGCCACAGGCACCACCATAACTACACATTTTAATACAGAAATTACCCAAAACCAAAATAGGGATTTTTTTTCAGTGTTAATAAGTCAACATCATATTCATAATATAACCTTTACAATTTACACAACTGGCCACCAAGGTGTTGCTTGATATTCTGGGGTATGGTACCATAAAACAAAGTCATTTTTTATTGCTGTTGCTGTAAAGATGGCCTATTTAAAAGGGGCAGTAACTATTTCACTTGACTGAACAGAAAAATAATTTGGGGTGAGGTTTGGTGGCTCACACCTGTAACACTAGCATTCTGGGAGGCTGAGATGGGTAAATCACTTGAACTCAGGAGTTCAAGATTAGCCTGAGCAAGAGCAAGACCCTGTCTCTAAAAAAGAAATAGTTGGGCATTGTGGCAGGCACTTGTAGTTCTAGCTACTTGGGAGGCTGAGGCAGGAGGATCACTTTAGCCCAAGAGTTTGGGACTGCTGTGAGGTATGACAACACAGCACTCTACCTGGGGGGGGGGGTGACAATGAAATTCTGACAGAAAAGAAAGGAAGGAAGGAAGGAAAGAAGGGAAAGAAAATTTGCATCCTTGCCACCATGAAAAATTTGTTCATTAGCCTCATGAGGATGAAACATACTTATGGTGACAGAGGAGACTGATATGCCAAGCAGGCAATATTATTCACTGGACTGGATTTTATTTATATAAAATTGGAAAGTAGAATAGTCTAATATATTGTCATAAACTCATCATCCAAGTCTCCTAATTATAAACATTTTCACAAACTTATTTCATCAGACTTATGTGTACAGCATACTCCCTGTTCTTATTTAGTATTTTTCAAAATGTGGTCTAAGAATTCTGGGGATTAGCTTGATCTTTTAAGAGTCAGAAAGCCTTCTCTTTTCCATATGTATCCTCACACACACACACATACATATATGTATATACACACACACACACACACACACACATATATATGTTGGTGAAATACATTATTTCATTGTACATCATTCTGTTGTATGATGTGCAAATGAATAGTCCATTTTTGGCAATAAATTTGAGCCAGTTCTCTTACTTTTTCTAAAAGGTCTCTCTAATACTTTGAAATACTTCTATAGCAGTGATTCTCAAATTTTACCATACATCAGAATTATTAGAAGTATTTGTATATTAATTAGGGTTCAATCGAGAAACAGGGGTTTATTACAGAAACTTGCCCTTATATAATTGTGGATGTTGAAGAGCTTCACTTATGAGGGCAATCTCTAGCTCTGTTTTATTAGAAATAAAAACTGAGACATTTTTAACATCTCCCAATCAATTAATCTATAATAACCCTATTTCATGTTTTGTGTTAATATATATTTTATGTGCAATAATATAATTTCTTCCAAATTAGAAGTGTGGCATTATTTAAATATATATACATTTATATGAAAATATATAAGAAATTCTTATAAAAATATATATTATCAAGGGAGGATACTGTGATTTGGCAGCATAAGTGAACCACAATTTATAGACGCAAAAATGGGAATTATTAAAAATTATTTGAATATATATCATATAACATCAGAAATTAGAAAATAAAAACAAAGCAATAATGAAATTCTACTTAGTTATCTTTTTATTGCTGTCAAATAAATTACCACAAACTTCATGGGTTGACATAACAAAAATTTATAATTTCATAATTATTTAATTCAGAAGTTGGAGTTAGATCAACTGACTTCTCTGTTCTGGGCTCCCAAGGCTAAAATCAATGAGTTGGCCGGCTGGGCTCTCATTGGGAAGGATTTGCTTCTAATCTCATTCAGGATGTTGGCTTCAATCAGTCACTTGTGACTATGGTGATGAGTTTTTCCTTTCCTTTCTGGCTGTCACCCAGGAGGCCACGTTAGGTCTCCTGGTTCTCTTCCCTCTTCAGTGTCAGGTCAAGTCTCTCTCCTGCTTAAATCCTCCCCAGTCTCCCTTCTGCCTCATTTTTCCTCCACCTCCTTCCTCTCAGACTCAAACTTGTGACTTCCTATTCTGGTACTAAGAGCTCAAGAGATTAAATTGGCTTTGCCCAGACAACCCAAGACCATCTCCCTATTTTAAGGTCACTGTTTAGCAACCCTAATTTCATCTTCCAAATCACCACACATCTGTACCTAGATTAGTGTTTGACTGAAAAACATAGGAGGGCTCGGTGCCCATAGCACAGTGGTTACAGCACCAGCCATAAACAGCAAGGCTGGCAGGTTTGAACCCAGCCTGGGCCAGCTAAAAAAAAAAAACAACAATGAACAATTGCAATGAAAAATAGTTGGGCATTGTGGTGGGCACCTGTAGTCCCAGCTACTTGGGAGGCTGAGGCAAGAGAATCACTTAAGCCTAAGAGTTTGAGGTTACTGTAAGCTGTGATATCATGACACTCTACCGAGGGCAACATAGTGAGACTCTGTCTCAAAAAAAACAAAAAATAGGACACTTGGCGGCTGTAGCTCAGTGGTTAGGGTACTGGCCACATACACTGGGACTAGCAGGTTCGACAGCTAAACAACTACAACAACAACAACAAAATAGCCAGCCATTTGGGTGGCCTGTAGTCCCAGCTACCCAGGAGGCTGAGGCAAGAGAATCAGTTAAGCCCAAGAATTGGAGGTTGCTGTGAGCTGTGATGCCATAGCACTCTACTGAGGGTGACATTGTGAGACTCTATCTCAAAGGAAAAAAAGGAAGAAACACAGAGAAACTAGTAAGTGAAACCATCTTTATATAAATTCTTCCAAAACACTTTGCCTCAAAGCTGTAGCAATAAATAAGAAGTAAGGGGTCACAACAATGTGATAAAATATGGTTCTTCAAAGTCTTTCTGTCAGGAATATAAATTCTGGAATCTATTTCAAGAGCCTTAAAGAGGCGTGTGTTATCAAGGATGCATCTGGATACATATAAGATGAAGAGATGTGGGGTTGAAAGCTAATTTGCAAGATAAATATTAATTATAATAGGGTGTATTTAAACCAGATGAAGGAGAATAAAATAAAATAAAACATGGAGGAAGAATTGTGGTCTGCTGATAAAAATGTGCCACTTATGTGCACCCAAAGGAAACAAAACCATTAAAAAAAATGTCCTAGTAATACAAAATAACTAGGAAAAAATATTACTGTAAAATAATAAATATCTTTTTCCTTTTTGTTTTACCTTCATCTCTCATCCTATCTTCTCCTTCTTCCTTTCAATCCAATCACATATTGAATTCTGTGCTCATAGCCCCAGGAAGGTTTGCAGTAGAGAAAAATCAGAAATAGATAGCATGTCATTATGTCTTTTGTTTTTCAAAAGCTAAAATACTGTTTATCTGAGGTAAGATGAGGTGGAGAAAAGTAGAGGGCATCTAAAGGAGGTAAAATTTGGAGTCTGGGGACATAGACTGAGAATCTTGAGAAAAAAATAAAAAAGAATGTTTACACTAACATTCAAGATCTTGGCCAGGTGATGAGTAATCCTAGCAAGTGGGCCCAGGCAAGTGGATTGCTTGAGATTGCAAGCTTGAGACTGGCCTGAGCAAGAGTAAGACCCTGACTCTACTAAAAATAGAAAAACTATCTGGGCATTTTGGCATACTCCTATAGTCCCAGCTACTCTGGAGGCTGAGGCAAGAGGATCACTCGAGTCCAGGCATTTGAGATTGCTATGAGCTTGGCTGAGTCCACAACACTTTACCCAGGGCAGCAGAGTGAGACTCTGTACCCCCTCCAAAATACCAAGCCATTCAAGACCTCTTTTCATGAGCTGCAAAAAAGAAGAAAGAGAAGAGAGTGGAAATAATTGGTCCAGTAAATTCCCAAATTACTTCTTAGCAATATCCAAGTAGAGGTAGTAAGATCTCAGGTCTATATTGTAATCAGCCACTTGAGAATATACACAGTTCTACAACTAAGAGACAAAAATGATAGAGAGGAGTTAAGGAGTCCTGTGAACATGAACTAGGGCCATCACAAAGGCAACCACATGTATTGTTATCAGAAGTAATTGTGGCACCGTGTCCACAGAAGATTGCATAAGATCATAAAAGATAACAGGCTACATTTCCCACCAGCATGGTAAAAGCAGGTCTGGAAGTCAAATTGAATGAAGTCATTTATAGGAAATACCATTACATTATTATACATAAAGATTCTTTAATTGGCTCAGTGCCTGTGGCTCAATGGGCTAAGGCGCCAGCTATGTATACCTGAGCTGGCGGGTTCGAATCCAACCCGGGCCCGCCAAACAACAATGATGGCTGCAACCAAAAAATGGCCAGGCATTGTGGCAGGCGCCTGTAGTCCCAGCTACTTGGGAGGTGGAGGCAAGAGACTTACTTGAGCCCAGGAATTGGAGGTTGCTGTGGGCTGTGGTACCACAGCACTCTATCCAGGGTGATAGAATGAGGCTCTGTCTCAAAAAAAAAAAAAAAAAAAGATTCTTTAATTGGTATTCAAAGTCATTGCAAGTGTTTCAAGAACAATTGTGTGAATAGAAAACATTAAACTCGATTCCATTAAATTTTGCCATGTCATTGGTGATGTTAGTAGCATTTAAGAAGACTTACAAAGTAAAAAGGAAGAGAGAAAGTTAAGGAAGAGGTTTGTGAGAACATTTGTCTAAACAAAGTTCTGTCACAGACACAGTGGAGAAATGAAACCATGGCTGGAAAATAACTGAGGATTGAAAAACCACCCAATCTAATCTAAAACTAATGTATGTTAATATGAAATTCTAAATCTCTCTCAAATCTCTCTATTCTCTATTACTCCCACATCAACATCAGCCTACTCCAAGGGAAAATATTCTATCTGATAATGTATATATAATATCTTCCTAATTTAATCTAAAATTTCCTTTAAAAATAAAACAAGGGAAAGTCTCCATAGTATTATTGTATACATATGCCCATACCATATTAATCTATTCATGAGTTGATGGGCACTTTGACTGATTCCACATATTGGCGATTGTAAATTGAGCTGCGATAAATAATCGTGTGTAAATGTATTTATGGTCAAATAATTTTTTGTTTCCCTGGGTAGATACCTAGTAATGGGTGTTAGATGAAATGGAAAGTTTACTTTTTGCTCTTGGAAGATTTTCCATACTTCTTTCAATTCCACCAACAGCGTAAAAGTGTTCCCTTCTCTCCACATCCATGCCAGCATCTACAGCTTTGGAACTTTGTGATGTGGGCTATTCTCACTGGGGTTAGGTGATATCTCAGGGTAGTTTTGATTTGCATTTTTCTGACGATTGTATTTACCTGAATGGAGTTGAAGATCATTTTTCCTAGTAAGGTATCACTAGAATGTAAAAGTAAGTGTCCAGTGTACACAGTACTAATATGAAACTCACACATAAACTGTACCCTCACACGAGAGAAAAACACTGTTCAAGAGAATGGGTGCGGAAAAAGGACAGTGGGGGGATTGTAAGCTTTCACCTAATGGGCACAATGTAAGGGTATAAGGTCTATCCCGTGGGGGAAGGGCTCAACTATAACTTGAACTTTAGTTAACAAATGCAAACAATGTAATCTAATCATTAGTTAGATTACAATGATCCATTAATTTATGATCTATTAAATCTAATCATTTGTTATATTATTAATGATCTCAAATTAATCTGAAATAAATAGTAAAATAAAATAAAGCAAGAGAGTATAAAAACTAGAGGCTTAGGCTCTAATGCCAGTCCCTAGTGCAGGGTGAGTGTAATGGTGTGCGATAGGAGTAGGGCAGAAAGGATTCTTCTCTTTAAGATACTATTGTTTCTATTCTTCTGTGTAACAGACATACATTGTCTCTTGCTGCACAAATTTGAAGAACATATCTATGTTGTTTGTGGAAACTCGGGTTTGCAAAGAGCATTCTACAAATGTACAGAGCTAGGTGAATTAGCCAGGGAAGAGAAAGAAGAAAATTCAGAGTAACTGGAAATGTAAGGAGAAAGGGGAAGCCCATAAAATGAATGAAAACATTCAGAAAACAGCAACAGATCATAGAATAAAGCAAATGTGAGAGAGTATTGTAGGGTAAAACTAGAAATGAGGTTTTATCATAAATTTTAGAAAACTTGTACCATAAATTTTAGAAAACTTGTAAAGTGTTTGAAGAAATCTTTGCCTGATGTGATTAGAAATAAGGGATCCTCAAACATTGTTATTGGAAGGGCCATAAAAGAGTTATACTTGGGCAAAATCATTCTGGCATTACCCTGCATAATTACATTGCTGGAAGATCACTGGGAAGTTACAGCCAAAGCCGAGATATAACTTAATTAGGCATAAATTGCAGTGGAAGGATTTAAAAGAAAAGTTGGATTCATAAATAAATAGTTGAAAGAGAAAATAGTAATAAAATCAGGACAAAAATAGTCAAATAATTAACAAAAATAATACATAGACTATAACATTTATTTATTTTATGACAAATCTGTATGTGATATGGAAGTATAGAAGATAAAGATAAATAAAATAGCCAATTTATATAAATAACAACTAAATTCACCTTGTTAATGATGTCACTTATGTCTGATATGATTTTAGTGTTTTGTTTAACCATGGCATTGATCAGTTCTTGAAAAGATAAATTAGTCTCTATAACATGTTTTGTGAATTTGTTTTTGTTTCTCCAGAAATTTCTGTTTTATGATTGTTGCTGCTGGGATAATTCATGCATGAATATTCACAACTGTTATGTTGCATTTTATGAATTAAACTCGTAAGAGTTACGAGGTGTCCTTCTTTGTTTTAGCCAATGCCTTTGGGCTGACGTCTACTTTGCTTGTAAAACATTGTGTATAAACTTCGTGGTTGTCTTAATTTTACACTTTAAAAATTTTTTTGAATTAGATTTATTTCTTAGATACAAACCACAGTAGTGGTTTGTGATTTAACGTGAAAACCATTTTTAATAGAGGCTTAATCGACCTTAACTATCACTTATTTGTTTTACTTTTGTCACATTTATTTTATCCTTTTATAGTTCTTTGAAAGACTGGTTTCTTTTCTGTTTGTATATGTGTTCTTCTGACATTTAGAAGAGTATCCATTTATGTTATAGTGATTACTCTAACAATTGTGAGTGCTCTTAGTCCCATATTTTTTAAACTCCCTCTGAAAGTCAGTGACAAAATTAGCATGTTTCCTTTCCTCTCAGCCCCTTCTCTTCCCTGACATACAATGTTAGTCAGGAATATAATCTTTTTGTGATAAGCTTTGCACTGCTAAGTACGTTTATTTTTCTATGACTTTTGTTCTAATTTAATGTTAACACTTTGGCACTCGGCTATTACAATGCAATCAGCAAATGTATTCTATTCCCACCATTTTTTCACTTCATCTCCCAATTGTGTTAGCAAAGCTATTGCTATGCTTATCATGCAATAGTAATTCTCTCATTTTTTTAAAGTTTCCATTCTACTAATTGTTTAAATAAAAAATATAGATAATTCTTTGGACTAAGTTTTTGTACGAGGCCCTCAACAATGATAATGAGGTTTCCTCTGTTTTAACCCATACTCAAAGAGAGTTGCCTGAAGTAACCTGATATTAAGTAATCATTTCTTTTTCTATTCTTTCTAGAATTTCCTTTTGCCTTCCTGAAATGTATCCCTGCTTTTAAAAATCCTCACTTGTAAGTCATCACAGTATTGGGGGGGTTAAGCGTTAGCTGCTTGTTCTTCTTACATCATGTCCCAAAATAAAAATGCCCCTCTCTCCCTATGCAAAACACTCAATTCCAGTGTCTGGTGAGTGAATCCCAGTTCAGTTCTATATCAATTTGTTGTTTTAAAAATACTAAACTAATATTTTATGAGCAAGGAAATAGGTATTAATAGTTAAGGTTAGGAGTGCTTAGGTACTTGAATTATATTCATATAAAACCATTTTTTTTTTTTTGAGACAGAGTTTCACTTACTAAACCTTGGTAGAGTGCCATGATGTCACAGTTCACAGCAACCTCCTACTCCTTGGACTTTGGCAATTCTATTGCCTCAGCCTCCCGAGCAGCTGGGACTACAGGCGCCCGCCACAAGGCCTGGCTAGTTTTTTGTTGCAGTTTGGCCGGGGCTGGGTTTGAACCCACCACCCTCGGTATGTGGGACCAGCGCCCTACTCACTGAGCCACAGGCACTGCCCCAAACCATTCTAATTAGAGTTTGTTTCTCTTTCAATACATGATCATGCTTTGGATGAGTGATGCTGGAATAAAGCATATTCTGAAAGGCATGATCAAATAGTACCTTCCTTAGACTTATTCTGACAAAAAAAAAGTGATCTTTAAAGTTTTGAAAGTCACATTTAGTAACCTATTTTTAAATTTAAAAATTATGAGTTCTTTGTGTTCTCAAATACCATTCAAGAAAACAAAAGCCTAATGATTTTAAATTGAATCTGATTATTGTTCATGTAGTTTGAGAACTCATACCTTATGTGGCCTATTTAACTTAATAATTACTGGCAATTATTCTTAATTTTGGAAAATTTTTCAGCTGAACCTGGAAACTTTCTCTTATACTTCTACTTCTTAAAGAGTACGGATTTTACTCTTTTCCATATAAAGTAATGGATCAGTTTGTTTGAAACCCCAACGAGTTTCACCTCGGTCCATTTTGTCTCTGCACAAAAATCCAATTATTCAGACAAAGAGGACTGCCAATGAAGAAAAGAATTTTAAATTTTTCTAAATTTAAACAGAGGTGTCTTGGAGCATGAGACTAAGGTATTCATGGGCTTTTTTTAGTGGATTAACTGCTTTTTATGGAGGGGCCATATGCTTTGGGATGGGGATGGTGAGTCTTGGTGTCAGGTCTCAACTCCTTTGTCCTGAGAAGTCACCATTTCGGGAAATATTTCAAAAGGTCAAGTAATTAGTTAAGGCAGAGGATTAAGAAAAACATAAAATTCATTGAAATTTGTTCATGGAAATAGTTACAAGTTCTTTCCAAAACACATGGATATTTGAATGAAAATGTATAATCCTACAGTGCTAATTTTCTTTTTAAAAATATTTTCTTTTTTTTTTTTTTTTAGACAGAGCCTGAAGCTGTCACCCTGGATAGAGTGCCCTGGCATCACAGCTCACAGCAACCTCCAATTCCTGGGCTCAAGCGAGTCTCCTGCCTCCACCTCCCAAGTAGCTGGGACTACAGGCACCCACCACAACGCCCCGGCCATTTTTTGGTTGCAGCCATCATTGTTGTTTGGCGGGCCCAGACTGGACTTGAACCCGCCAGCTCAGGTGTATGTGGCTGGCACCTTAGCCCACTGAGCCACAGGTGCCGAGCCTAAAAATATTTTCATACATAACTTTATTTCTGTGTTCATTATATCTATATATATGTAATTAGTTATACAAATATAATTAACACTGTTTTCCCTTCCTAGTCTAATGCTTCTTTTTTTCACTATTTGTCTGCTTGCTATAGTTTTTTAAAGATTCTGTTCTATTCTTTCAGGTTGCTGCTTTGCTTTGCTGAGAAAAAGATATATTTTTCTTGAACTAAAAATAAAGAAGTAAAAAAGAAAAATTACATATAAAGCACACACGACATATATTATAGATAAGATGTTTATGTGTGTATATGTGTGTAAAAATGCATACAACACAAAATTAAATGTTCTGAATGTTGTTTCATGTGGTTTTGGGCCAAGCCACATGAACTGTCTCTTGGGCTGCTTCTCCATTTTAGTTCAAACCAACCCTATAAGGGACACAGTAAAAGGTGAGAGTTCAGTACAGCGACTACTCTTTTTTTTTTTTTTTTGAGACAGAGTCTCACTGTGTTGCCCTCAGTAGAGTGCCGTGGCATCACAGCTCACAACAACCTCAAACTCTTGGGCTTAAGCGATTCTCTTACCTCAGCCTCCCAAATAGCTGGGACTACAGGCGCCCATCACAATGCCTGAGTATTTTTTGTTGCAGTTGTCATTGTTGTTTAGCTGGTCCAGGCCAGGTTCGAACCCGCCACCCTCGGTGTATGTGGTTGGCACTATAACCACTGTGCAAAGGGAGCTGAGCTCATTGACTACTCTTAATGAGAAGAGACATCTAAAATCAACATACTAAGTTTAAGAGTAATTGTTAATTCTTTTCTTCCTTTTCCCAATAATTTTTAATTGAATGCATTTCATAGGTAATAATATTCTCACCTTCATTTAGTGACTTCTTTAGAAAGTTTGACTGCACATTTCTAGCAGTCGCAGGTTAGTGAGCCCCCTTCCACTCTAAGGCAGAACAGACTTCCTGGAGATTCATCCATAATAGTCTTTAAAAACGTTATCTCTCTCCTTGAGGTGTTACTTTTGCTGATTTACCTAATATATGGAAGCCCATGTGGCAATAGAAGCTATTTAAAGCTTTACCTAGTTTATTAGTCATATGTGTGATTCTCACCAACTATTACTTCCTGTCCATCAAGCATTGAAATAAAGGAAGTGGGTGTGTCCACCAGTGACATTGTTGAGATTTATATGGTTCAGGAGTTCTCTGGTTAATAAGATGGCACAACAGAGCTGCCAGTTGAAATCATATTGAAATAACACAGTGTACCCGTCAGATCTTCCAAATGCTGGCTAGGCCTGGCAAAGGAATTAAATATTATTAAAGGCATCTGTATCCTACAAACTGGGAACAGAACTCAGACAGTCTGTCTCTTTATTAGTTGACCCATTGTTTTTTTCTCTGGCTTTGTCTCAGTTGAAGGAGTTCAGGAAATTTCATCTCAAATTATGACTTCTTGGGATGAAGAATATTGTGAATTAAGGACTTTGGAAGTTAATAGACTTGCCCTCTCTCTACATAAACCAAAATAACAATGGACTGCATCCCTCTCCCTATATATTGCAAGAAAAGAGATCAAGTAGTCCTAGCCCAAATTATTTAAAACATAATACCTGCCTCTCAGGTGAATTTATCTGTCACTCAGATCAATGTGTTTCTCCCATTAATTCATCTTCCTTTTATTACTGCTCATCCCCTCCCCCACCTCCAAAAGACAAATAAAAATATCTGAACTTCCTTGGGATATTGGACAATCATTCTGTGATTCTTTCCATGTACATGGAAAATAATTTTTTCTATTATTAATCTGCCTCAATTATGAGTTCATCTTTCAGGAAACATTCAAAGGGGGAAAGGGTAAGTTTCCACTTATTCTTGTACAGGTAAATTGCAAGGATGACCCCAAAACAAAATAACCAGAAAAACAGTTCTAGGTGAGAAAGATTTTTAATAATATTAATATTTATTTGTTCAAATTCATTGACTTTAAATTTACTCATTCACAACTAAGATGCTTAGTTCTGTGTAATATAACTTTTATCACCTTACATTGTACTACTGTGTTGAGGAGAAAGGGAGCAAGTCTTGTTTCTGGAGAACACACAAAATAGTCTAGGTTTTACTCTGCTCTTATTTTCCCCTTAACCATGAGGAAACTGTAAGAGTGAGGGGAAACTTCCCCTTCTCCATCCCCAAAGTTGCTGAAAGATCAAATCTCAATAAAGGATTCATCACCATACTCACAGAGAGAAATGACAGAATGATGAGGTAGTTTTCCAATGGAGTTCAAATATTTATATACATGCCTTTTAGGGGAAACAGGAGAAATTGAGGGGTATGAGGCCATGAATGTTTGCTAGCCCCTCAGTTTTAGGGATCCCCTTGGACAAGAGGAAATCCAGTTAGTCACTGAGAGGGGAGAGTTAAGATTTTATTTTCATTCACACAGTATTACTAAGAGAAATGTCTGGAACCATGTTGATGCAACCTAAAAATTTAAATTATTAATAACAGTTGTGAACTAAATCCACCTATACTTGTAAGCTCCCCCCCCACCTGCTTCCAGATAGCCCACCTTTTTGAGCCAAACCAATGTATGTTTTCTAAGCATTGATTTATGAGGTCAGCTATAATTTCTGTCTCCCTAAAACATGTAAAACCAAACTGTAACACCAAAACCACAAGTCTACTTGCTCAAAGCTTCATGAGTGGGACTCTGGATTATGATCCTCAAATTTGACTCAGATTAAACCTCCTTAAATGTTTTATCGAGTAAGTCTTCTTTTCCACTGTCAAAGTTTATATATTTTTTTAAAGCCAAGAAACTAATAAAATACATGTACAGCATACTCGCTTTTTGTCTTTCTGAAAAGGTAGACATTTTTGATGTAAAGCAGTATTATTTGTGCATTAAAAGATAAACTGCATAAGACAGCAGTCAGGACTGTACAATGGGTTAAATTATCCCAAATCCCTCTAATATTTTCTCTCTTCTTCACTTCCACCTGATATCCTTGATCCCTGTTTTGCTGAGAAAATAGAAGCAACCAAGAAAAAAGTTCCGTCTGTCCTTCCCATCACATCTCCCAGGCCTTTTAAATGCCTCTATATCCTGCCCTCCAGCTTTATGTTATTTTCTTTCTAATTTTATGCTTTGATATAAGACTGACTCATTCAATTTTACCCTGAAACTAGTTCACTATTTTTCTAGATTATCATTGTGAACATCATCAAAAATCCCCTGCCTACCTATTTTCCTCAACATAAACATGTCAAAATATCTTGTATATTTTTTATTTTTATTTATTTATTTTTTAAATCATAGCTGTGTACATTAGTGCATTCATAGGGTACAATGTGCAGCTATATGGCTGCATATACAATCTGAAATATTTTCAGCCAACTGTTCAACATAATCTTCATTTTTAGAAGTGCCTTCAATCTGATAACAACCTACACCTATCAAACTCTACTTCTGCCTTATTCTATAGCAAAACTCTTCAAAACTGTTGCCAATACTTTCTTTCCTATCCCTCTCTTTAAAGTTGTTTCATCGTGATCATTATAGTGAAAACACTCTAAGTCACCAATGTGTACTTTTCAGTGCTATCCTTTGCAAAGTTACCAGAATTTCTCTACCAAGTCCTTGGTCTCAGGAATCAAAACCTGAATGTACAGACCACCAGTAAGCAGCAGGATGAATTTTATTGTAGATAAGAGAAAGGAAAGAGGAAAGCCTGCAGAGCAGCAGAGGGAGTCCCAAGTGGGTTGGGACCATCAGGTTACACTCTGGTTTCTTATATACAGTTTCTAATCCTGTCTTCTGCCCTTTAGGCCAGGGGCATGGGGTGGGAAATGGAATGTATGTCTCAAATATATGTCACAGCCAGTGGCACCAAAGACCCGTGGGCAGAAGTTAATTTTAAACCTATCTTTGTGTTGGAATGTGGTCATGTTTGGGCATTCAGCTCTTCCTGGGGAGTGGTAGATTACACAGAACATTGATCAAACTTATTCATGACCCTACTTAGGCCCGGAAAATGGAGTCTGTGTCCAGCCCTAGGTTGAGGGAATCTGCATGGGTAACACTCAGCAGTATTCCACACACTTGATTGCTCCTCTCCTTGGATAACTTTCTTCTTCTGGGTTCTGAGATGTCACCTTTTGTTTCTTTACCTTGCTACTTATCTAGTCTACTCTCATTTGCTGATTACTTATTTTCCAAATTTCTAAATTTTATGTAAAACAGGGTTTAGTCCTCTGATCTCTTTTATTCTTTTGTTTTTAACTTATAATAATGGTTTAAGTGATCACATTGACTGTATCTTTAGAAAATACTTCCAAATTTATTGACAGATTTTATATACCTACTGAACATAGCTACTTGGATCTCTGAGAGGCTTCACAAAATTGCAGTTTGCAACTGAACAGTTTTCCACAAGGAATCCGCACTTATCTCCTCCTGCACTTATCTCTGGAAAGGACAAAAGTATCTCGCAGTTCCTTAACCAAACACCTTGGAATCATACTCAACTTCTCTCCTTCTGTAAGACTGAATAACCAGTCCCCCAGCCTTACCTACAAAACATATCTGGATTCAAACTAATTCACATCACCAGAGGACTAACATCATCTTCAAACTCGCTATTTCATCCCAGCAGGATTGTTACAATAGCTCAATCACTAGTCTTCCTGCCTAATTTTGCTTCTTAGAAATTGACTCTGAGACAGGAACCCCAGGGGGGCTCGATCACTTCTCTTTTCAAATCTCCTTTAGGCTCTGCACCTCCCTGAGAATGAAAGCGAAGTCCTCACAATGACCCATGAGGCCCCACCAATGCCAGACGCCTTCCCCTCACTATCACTTTACTCACTTCCTTTGTTCTAATAAATAACACTAACAGCTTCACCAAGAAGGCACAGACCTCTGGTCTGTCACTTAATATTCTTCTCCAGAATGCACATTCCTTAAATAGAGATGCTTCATAGGTTACATCTCAATACAACCATTCTAAGTTGAAGTTGATATTGGTACTCTTGGAGCTCAGAGATTTTTTACCTCCGTCATGTCCAGTCTACTCCTGAGCCAGCCCTAACATGTTAGTAATATACACACATATATACTTTAACTTCTGATATGAAAATTCCAACATTCCTGCCATACATGAGGTTGATTCTGAAGCTTTCTCGGTTTCCTCAAAGTGTACTTGTTAACTTTGTTGTGCCTCATAATTTTTTTCTTGATAGCTGGATATAATGTGATAAGGTGTTGTAGGAGGGGATGTGTTCTCCAGTCCTGGCTCTCAGTGTTTTAGGGGGCCTATGCCCCTGGACTGTAAACTTCCCAATTGCACTTCACAGGCTTCCTCCTTTCTTTGGGGAAGGGGAGCAGGATAGCTGGATGGGATGGTGTGGGTGAACATTAGGGAAGTTAGGATTATGGGAATAGAGTTAGATGGATATAATAATGAAATGATTGTACAAAAGTTTTATATTTGGGGTCAGGTATGCAGGATAGTGGGAGAGAAGATGAGCCTCCACAAAGAACATACTATACTTGGGGCTTCACAAGACAGCTTGCATGAACATCAAAAGACTTCAGGGAAAAGGCCTGCAAGGGCCTGACTAAAGCCGAAAGGACCCCAGGAAAAATGTCCATAAGGGCCAGGCGTGGGAAGCCATTTTAAGATTAACGAGGCCAGCAGGTGAAACTGAGTCAATGAGCAAGTAAAACTAGTTCTTGTAGGTGTGAGATAAGAGGATTCAGTTTTTTTCTCCCTGGCTCCTGATACGAGTAGAGTGTCAGCTAATCTGCCCCCCAGGAACATAGAGGATTAACTGGGTTGCTCTAGCTCCAAAGTCCATCTTCCCTTTTCTTTTGTTTCTTATAATCCTGTTAGTGACTGATAAATCTTTTAAAGAAGTAATGAAAATAGCTAAAGGGCAATTGGGTGGGTAATGGAGAATTAGGGCATGAGAAGCCACAAGGATGTATGATGTTGTTGCAAACACCCATTTGTTGATCAAGAGAAGTAATAAAACCCAAGTGGAGTTGGGGGCTGTCACCGTCTCTCACATAAAGGGTGTTGAGCCCCAACCCCACTTTATAAATTCTACTTTATTTTTATTGTCTTTATTTTCTTCATTCCCTTGTCACCACCAAGCATTGGGGACCCTCACAGGTTGTATGTGGGCCGACTCCCTACAGGAGGGAGTTGTGTATTTTTCTTCTTCCACATGGAAGGCTAGAATCATCTCAACTGAATGTTTTCCTTTTATCTTTTTTTTTTTTTTTTTTTGAGACAGAGCCTTATGCTATTGCCCTGGGTAGAGTGCTGTGGTGTCACAGCTCACAGCAACCTCCAACTCCTAAACTTAAGCGATTCTCTTGCTTCAGCCTCTCAAGTAGCTGGGACTATAGGCACTGGCCACAATGCCCAGCTATTTTTCGGTTGTAATTGTCATTGTTGTTTGGCAGGCCTGGGCTGGATTCGAACCTACCAGCTCTGGTGGATGTGACTGGTGCCTTC